>SNQJ01S0032951.1:58348-82054 GCA_010110895.2 Picea sitchensis
AGAAAAGTTAAAATAAAATTAAAAATCAAAAATTTATTTTAGGGACATACCAAGGGGAATTTGAAGGGGCTGACGATGGAGGGGAAGGGAAATTATCAAAATCCCTCCCACGTTTCCCCCGCCTCCTATTTTGGGGGTCGATGGGAGGGGAGGGGGAAACAACAATTCTTGAAATTGCCCCCAGCCCCCCTCATTTCACTTGAAAATCAAATAAAACTTGGGGAGGAGGTGGAGAGACAACTCAGGAATCCCCCATATATAGTTTTATTTTATTTTATTTTAATTTTTTATTTTTTATTTTTTATTTTTTTAAATTGTATTTTGTAATATTTTAATTAATTTTAAAAATATATTATTACTATTATTTAAAAAAAAATTAACTCTTTAATTTTCTAATATATGTATGTTGTTTCATTTCTTTGTTGCTTTTTCCGTTTTAACTTTTTTTTATTTTTTTAATCGTTTATTTTAGATTGGTCTATCATTATGTTTTTTTCCAAATAAAATGTCGACATATATTAAAAAAATATGTTTTTTTTTTTTAGTTTTTGGATTTTGTCTTTTTTTTTAATGATTTTGTTTGCAATAATATCGTTTTTTAAGTCATGGTTTCAAAAACGTTGTCATTTTAAGCCCCAAATAAAAAACAAATGTGTTACTCATAGCATCACATTTCAATTTGGAAGGTGTTGTTGAGGTTTTGGTTCACAACATGATTAGTTGTTAAAGTCGTGGTTTCCAACAAGTTGTAATGTTAACCTTGAAAAAATCAGGTGCTATCACCACTTTTCATTTCCAGGGTTGATTTTAAGGTTTTTGTTCGAAACAATATCAGCAGTTAAGGCCACGACTTCAAGCAAGTTTTAATTTAAACCCTGAAAAAAAGGGGTGATGATGGGAGCACCATTTTTCGATTCGAGGGTCAATTTTAAAGTTTTTGTTTGCAACTTTATAGATCATGGTTGCAAAATTTTGTAATTTTAACCTCAAAAATAAAAGGATGCTATCTATAGCACCAATTTTTGAAATGGGGATAAAAATAACCACTAAACACGACTTGTAAAAATGAGAACTCTGGAGAGTTCTCATCAAGTTGGTAACTATGTTTGTTGAGGTAGCTCAAATTAAGAATGATTTCTACACCTAAATTATAAAATATACATAACAACCCAACCAAGTTAAAAAATAAAAAGAAAAAGAAAAAAAAAGGAATGTAGACAATAACAACTCAACAAACATAAGCTTTATTAAAATGTTTAGAATGGTCTAGAGTTGTCCTTTAATAGATCTCTAATGGTGTCACTATTGCTAACAACCTTGTGGTGATCACACCCTTTAAGACCAACTAATTTAGCATGCTTTCATGCACCAAGTTATCACAAATCAAATAATTTGGCATTTGTGTCAAATATGCCAAATATGGAAAATAGTTGCAATATGAAAATTTTTAATAATAGATAACATAAACACCAATTAATATGAAAATTACCTCAATGCACTTCTTGGCATAACTCCAAGAATGGTTAGTGATGGGTGTAGAAATTGCATTGTGATAGGAAGTTGAATAAATATGGTTAGGAAATTTGTATACATAAACAAATAAAAGTGTATCATCAAAATAACAAATATCTACAAACCAGATACAAGGGAAGTGAAATGAATCCACCTTTATCTATTACACAAATGTAAAAGATATAATAGAAAGATATTAATACCATTAAAAAACCAAATTCAGTTTGAGATTCAAATAATATAAACCCACAAATTCTAGAGGAAGTAAATGATAATTGTGCATGTCATGGAAAAGGCTTAGTGTGCATACTATTCACTTTTAGTAGACATGTATTCCACCTTCGTTTTAGCATCAAAGCTATTAAATAGTAGATTAGCATGTGTACAACAAGGGTAGTATGGCTTGCTGCAATAACAACAAAGAATTGAAACCCAGGGGTAGTATGACTTGATGCAATAACAATAAAGAATTGAAACTCATGTAGAATTGAAACCCAGGGTAGTATGGATTTATGCAATAACAACAAAGAATTGAAACCCATGTTACCACCATTGTTTGAAGGGCATTAAATAAGAGTGGATGTAAAAAAAAAATTGCTATGTATAGAAATACAATGTATGTGAATAGTAGTGTAAGTACACAAGCATTCATATATTCAAGTGTGAAGTAATGAGAAAAAGTCGATGAGATAGGTATGCACAAGGGAAAAACTATTGTACATAGTTATGCACAAGGAAAAAAAGTGTTCTAAAGAAGATTGACTTGGCAAATAAATAAACAACTTGTTTGAACAAATCACAATTTGGTAGCACAAAATTAGAAATGCATGTCTTTAAGAGAATTTTTTGTGTGTGTGTGTTTGGGAGTAAGAAAGTGAATTTCTTTATAAAGAAAAAACAAAAAACAAGGATTTTAGGATAAAAAAATTTTGTGTGTTTGGGAGTAAGAAAGTGAATTTCTTTATAAAGAAAAACAAAGATTTTAGTGTCTTCGTTTGATTTTTTTTTCATATTTTTTTAATAAAAATGTAAAAAAAAAACTTTAAAACAACACCACAATTTTAAGACAACCATATAAAACTAAAATCTTTTATACTCATGCCATATATTGATAAAAATTTCCTAAAACACAAGCCTCTAATTTGATACAATAGTTTTGTGAATGTTTAATCTAAAAAACTATCCAAAATGTAACGTAAAAGTAGAGTAAAAACAATCATGCAAATGTGTAATGCATAAAACCATTCAACCTAGTTAATTTTGATTTTTTGAATAATAATTTATTTTTTAAAGTAAAAATACATTAAACCATTAATTTAGTTAATTTTGATTTATTGAATAATAATTTATTTTTTTAAGTTAATTAAAAATACATTTTTTTTTTAATGTATACCAAAGATAAACTTACAAGTTGAAATAATAAACAAACAAAAAAGCCAAGAATATTAGTTTGTTATTCCTATGCCTCGTCAAAAATGATTAGTTAATTTTGATTTATTAAATAATAATTTATTTTTTAAAGTTAATTAAAAATACATTATTTTTTTTAATGTATACCAAAGATAAACTTACAAGTTGAAAAAATAAACAAACAAAGAAGCTAAGAATATTAGTTTGTTATTCTTATGCCTCGTCAAAAATGATGTTTGTCAAAAATATTAAAAATATTTAGTTAATTTTGTTTATTGAAATTTTTGGATTTGTTTTTAAAAGAACTAAGTTTTTTCATAAGTGAAAGGGGCCATGTGAAACAAGTGTTGCATGGCAGCGTAGTCCCTGCTAGGTTGGGATGGGAGTAAATGCGACCGAGTACAGACACGTGGTTAGCTAATTGAAATACATGTGGTTTGCATGCAGAACATAGTATACCCGAATTAGTTCTTCCTGAAATATATTAAAAAATATCAACATTTAAAAGGTTCTTGGACACAAAAAATTTACCATTCCCAAATTAGTTTTCTTTCCATACATTCGTGGAGAGAAACACAAAAAAATAGTAGTAACGTCTATTACATAGGTTCGTGGAAAAAAACACAAAGAAATTAACATTCCTGAATTAGTTATCTTTAAAACAAGGGATCTTGGACACAAAAGAAATTGAAATTTATCAAATTTTAGAAAGTAGATATTTAGTTTTATAGATACGAAATATGTACTTTTAAAAAGTATGGGGATGAGACTTTATAGAGCATGCACAGAGCCCTCATTCCATACTTAGCGAGTTTTTGGATCGCGGGTTCTCGGGCTGGCGGGCTCAAAATTGGGCCTCTGTTGTTTCGTGCCCTACAAATAGCATTGAGAGTTCCGCGATATACAAATTGACAAGTGGACTTGCGGACTTGCGGACTATAGAAACTTATAAAAAAAAAGTAATGTCTGTTACATATCTCTGGAAATTACATCAACATTTAAAAGCATACAATAGAATAGTAATTACCTATGTTACATAGGTTCGTGGAGAAAAACACAAAAAAATTAGCATTCCCGAACTAGTTTGCTTTAAAACAAAGGGTTCTGGACAAAATAAAAATCAAAATTTATCAAAGTATAGGATCCTGGACAGCCAAAAACCTAGCATACAATAGAATAGTAACAATGTCGTGCAAGACAAAAAATTTAGCATACAATAGGACACAAAAAATTTAGCAGACCTCCATAGTGAGTTTTTGGATCGCATGTTCTTGGGCTGGCGGGCTCAAAATTGGGCCTCTGTTGTTCCGTGCCCTACAAATAACACTGAGAGTTCCGCGATATACAAATTGACAAGCGGACTTGTGGACTATATAAACTTATAAAAAAATAAGTAATGTTTGTTACATATCTTTGGAAATTACATCAACATTTAAAAGCATACAATAGAATAGTAATTACGTCTGTTACATAGGTTCGTGGAGAAAAACACAAAAAAATTAGAATTCCCGAACTAGTTTGCTTTAAAACAAAGGGTTCTAGACAAAATAAAAATCAAAATTTATCAAAGTATAGGATCATGGACACCCAAAAAGCTAGCATACAATAGAATAGTAACAACGTCGTGCAAGAAAAAAAAATTAGCATACAATAGGACACAAAAAATGTAGCAGACCTCCATAGCGAGTTTTTGGATCGCGGGTTCTCAGGCTGGCGAGCTCAAAATTGGGCCTCTGTTGTTCCGTGCCCTACAAATAGCACCGAGAGTTCCGTGATATACAAATTGACAAGTGGACTTACGGACTATAGAAACTTATAAAAAAATAAGTAATGTCTGTTACATATCTCTGGAAATTACATCAACATTTAAAAGCATACAATAGAATAGTAATTACGTATGTTACATAGGTTCGTGGAGAAAAACACAAAAAAATTAGTATTCCCGAACTAGTTTGCTTTAAAACAAAGGGTTATGGACAGAATAAAAATAGAAATTTATCAAAGTATAGGAACCTGGACACCCAAAAAGCTAGCATACAATAGAATAGTAACAACGTCGTGCAAGACAAAAAATTTAGCATACAATAGGACACAAAAAATGTAGCAGACCTACATACTTAGCCAGTGTTTGGATCGTGGGTTCTCGGGCTGGTGGGCTCAAAATTGGGCCTCTGTTGTTCCGTGGCCTGCAAATAGCATCGAGAGTTCTGCGATATACAAATTGACAAGCGGACTATAGAAATTTATCAAAAATAAATAATGTTTGTTACATATCTTTGGAAATTACATGAACATTTAAAAGCATATATTAGAATAGTAATAACGTATGTTATACCCAAAAAGTTAGCATACAATAGAATAGTAACAACGTTGTGCAAGACAAAAAATTAAGCATACAATAGGACACAAAAAATGTAGCAGTGCTCCATAGTTAGCTAGTTTTTGGATCGCGGGTTCTCGGGGTGGCGGGCTCAAAATTGGGCCTCTGTTGTTTTGTGGCCTACAAATAGCACCGAGAGTTCCGTGATATACAAATTGACAAGCAGACTTGCGGACTATAGAAATTTATCAAAAATAAATAATGTATGTTGCATGTAACAACATCTGTTACATAGGTTTGTGGAGAAAAAGACAAAAAAAATAGCATTCCCGAATTAGTTTGCTTGAAAGCAAAGGCTTCTGGACAAAAGAAAAATCGAAATTTATCAAAGTATAGGTTCCTGGACACCCAAAAAGTGAGCATACAATAGAATAGTAACAACATCATGTAAGACAAAAAAATTACCATACAACAGGACAGAAGAAATGTAGTAGACCCGAATTAGTTTTCTTTGGAACAAAGAAGAAAGGTTCGTGGACACCCAAAATTTAGTATACAATAAAGGCATTCCCGAATCAGTTTTCTTTGGAATTTATCAAAAATTAATAATGTGTGTTACATCTTTCTGGAAATTTAAATGTGTTTGTCATGTAGACTGGGATTGGGGCTCTTGTGGACCATAAAAAGAAATAAGTACAAGAATTAGGAATGTCGAAAGAAGAAGTGTGCGACGGTAGAGAGGAAGACCTGAAAAGAAGAAATTGGAAGTTATGAGTCTTTGGTTAAAGTTTTCTATTTAAAGAGGTCATAAGTGGATTGATAAAAAAAACAAGATGACAATATAGACTTAAACTAGATTGATAAAGAAAACAAGATGCCAGTATAGACTTACTATGAACCCGATGCGTTTTTGTTGCTGTTGTCAATGGTTAGTGGAGTCTTGATGGTCGGTTCTTGCCCTTCCTGGACGTGGTTGTCTATTCTCTATTGGAACCATTCTTCGATGTAGCTTTTCATGGGGGCCATGTTGATTTCATCCCAGATTTCTATGTCATAAAGGTCATTTTCTAATTTCCTTAGATCCATCGAAATACTATGCAGACTTTGTTCAATTTCATCATTGTGTGCCGCATAGTCCAATAACCAGCGCTCGTGCTCATCTAGATGATGTTCAAGTATGTTGTAAAACTTTTCAAAAGACAACCCCTTTAAAATATCAACTTGTCCCTGGAAGGCTTCTTTGGTGGTTGACAAGGATTTGAGAATTAAGTTTGGGTCTTGAACCTCGTTGGTACTTCCGGCTAAGTCCATTTGGATCAGGCTTGTGAATAAATCTTCCTTTTTTGATATGACTTGTTTACATGATTTGACAATGAGCTCCAGGTTGTTAACTTTCTTTTGCCAGCATGCTTTTACTTTTTTGGTCCGCTTTGGGGAGGGGAGTTTCTCTTATCTTCTTTTCAGTTCCGATGTGTTGATGACATAGTTGGAAAAATGGGTCAGCACTTGTTCACAGAAATGCTGATCATTTTTTAAATTCGCCTCCAAATGTTCCAAGAAATCATTTACCTTATTTCCAAAGGAAACTAAATTTTGCGATGTTTCACAGGCTTCAGTAACTAGCTGCATTCTTTTGTTGATGTTATTCTCTACAAGGGCTCTAGAGCATGCAAGGAGGGTAGAGGATACTTTCATCTTAGTTGCAGTGGTAGTAGGCACGATTTTTGCCAAAGGACTAGCAAATTCTGGGGTTGAAATGAAATCCTGCTCAAATTCGTTGAGGCAGTCTTTCAGATTGGCATTTTCCGTCTCAATTCCTCCAATGGAATCACAAAGAATTTCATCGGTTACTTGGTGAAATGAGGAGATTTGGGATGACCACATTTTCCTAAGGTTAATCTTTGTGTGAGATTTGCCTTTCCTAATTGTTACATCTCTCTTTTCAATGACCATACTTTTAGATTGGCTGTCAAAAACAACGCTCTGGAATACGAAGGATTCATCTTCGTCAAAAATTTCGGTCTCAGATATTTCCACCGTGGACGACCCAATTTTGTGCATGTGCTCATTTTCAATTTCAAGTTGCAGCTGTTCACTTTCAATTTCGACTTCCTCTACTTGCCCTGCATTGTTTTTTCTCTTCTTCGCCATTGGAAGTTTGTGAGAAATATCATTTTTTATGCGAGAAGGATTCTTATCTCCTCCTCCATTTGAAGACTTTTGGGTTGCTTTCTTACTGGGGTGGGTCGTCGAAGCAATGCTCTGTGATGTCGTGCTCTTGGGAGTGCTGACGGGGGACTGGGTTCTCTTCTCACTTGATACTTTTCCATGTTGTTTGTACAATTCAGTGGTGCTTTGCAATGTCTATGCGTTGTAATCGGCAGAAGCAGGATTGTTGTCCACACTGTCCCTATCTTAGGTCAGGTGTCTATGGATAAAAGAGTTGTTAAAGCCAATTGCTAGTAAATGTTCTTGAAAAATCCCATTAGGGTCGAACCCTTTTAGCCTTTCAGCATACGTTAGGTTCAATTTCTTGAAATGGGTGGCAAACTTGTCAATCTTGTTGATGTTTTTGCACACGAAGTCTCTGAATTTCCAGGGTAGAGGAATGAACTGTTTTTTTTTCTTGTCATGGAAAAAATGCAACCAGTGGTTGTATTGCCTTGATATTTCTACAACAAACATCTTGTCCATGATGTGGCATGGAAGGAAAGAAGGATTTTCCTTAGAGCCAAAGACCATGAGTACACTGTGATTTTCCTTATGTTCAAGTGTGCACTTCCTATTCAAAAACTTGGTTGCCTGGCTAGACATTCGCGGAGCATCCTTGCCTAACAATAAATCTTTGAAAACTGATACAAAGCCATTAAAAACTTCATAAAAACAATGGGAGGCCTTGTGCCTCCACAGGGCCTCGTACCAGAATGTTACTGGGTCGAATCCACAGTTTATTTTATTGGAAAGAGAAAGTTTTGGAAACGGGTAACAATGCACTATTGCGAAAATCAAGTAGGATGACATATAAAATTTATTCGATTCTTTGAATCGTGACAACTGGGAACAGAGCTCAATGGAAATTAGCTTCCCCCAATCGAAAATGTATTGTTCCTTGACTGTGAAATACAAAATATAAATAATTATATGGGAAATGCTTGTCGTGGATGGTTGTCCTGTTATTCTTGTAAACAACCAAGGAATTTCTAAAGGGACTTACCTACAACCTTGTGATATCTTTAGGAACTGTTGTCGGGTCTTCGAGGAAGTCGGCTAAGATGTCCAACCCATTATCATGTTTTTCTAGAAACTGCTTGTAGTCTTGTCCTCATAACGTCAATGTTGGCTTCGACAATTTTAACATCTCGCGGAAGACCTGAGGTGACAAAGAAACAGGAGAATGGTCGTGCAATGGAATAATTATTTAGCCTGGAATATATTTTTTGGCGCACTAAGAGACCACCTCCTTACAGTCAAAAACCTCAGGGACGCAGCCTGCACGAGCAATTCCAGAGGTCCAAATCACTTCGTTCTGGGCGGAATGGGATGAATAGTAAAAGTATGCCCTGGAACACTGGAAGTTCTGGTCCTGATGTCCGAAGATATTTACTGTATCTCCAAAAAAATGTTGTCAACCTGCTTCCATAAGTCTACAAGAATGTTTGTTTGCTCCAGACGATGAATGAAATGAAAAGTTGGAATGAATAATATAACCCTGCGCAAATCTTGGTCCAAAGCGTGTGAATGGGAGATGTCCTCGAGACTTTCATTCATTAATGACAATTTGGACGGTTGTTGCATGATGTGTTGTTAACATTAAACACTATTAATCAGATACATAGAAATGTCAATATGGTAGATATTGCAATGATCGATTAAGCATTCTAGATTTCTTGAGCCGGCCAACACGACGACGCATGTTCGAGATGAACAATCAGAAGGGAAAAAATAACTCTCTGCACATCTTGGTTTAATGCGTAATAATGGGAGATCTCCTTGAGCATTTCGCCCATTAATGACAATGTTGATGGTTCCTACATGGTCAGTTGTTAGCATGAAAGGTTTCTAATTGCATGGTAAGAAAGTACGGAGGTCGCGGGCACGGGAAAAAACAACTTCAAAATAGGGTTACAAGGTACAATTGTTGAAGGTGAGGGTGCGAGGGTCAAATTGTATGTCTTAGAACTTTTTGAGTGCAATACGCATAACAGCGAAGAGGGTATGGTAGGATAGTCTAGAGGGAAATTTGTATATGACTAGTAAGAGCATAACTAATGTATATCAGGAAGGACATGAAGTTAGTGTGGATGGAAGGTAGCGAGAGATACTTTGAAACATTTGTGAGCCATGGTAGAGTGAATCTTGCGTGTTCGAGGAGTCCGTGCTAGAATTGTGGATCATGAAAGTTTTGAGTGCAAGATGTACAGGACACAACAAGAAGTAGAGTTCGAAACCGCCAACCCGACAACTATGGCCATAAAATTGGCTTAGTATGGAAAGCAACAATGGTCGGTTGGATTCGTCGTGTGATTATATAGATGGAGATAAAAATATGTCAACCCGCCAATGCTAGAACCCGCGATCATAGAAAGGCGGCTAAGTATATAACCACAAAGCGATAATACAAGGAAAAAAGAAAAGGGAAAAAGGACCAAGGAGACCGCGGTGGAATTGTAAATGATGGAAATTTTGAGTGCAATATGTATATCACGGAACAAGAAGCAGCAGAGTTCGAATGTGCCAACCCGAAACAATGACTAAGAAATCGAGATTTCGTGAACCCGTGAACAAGAGGATCCAAAATAGGGTCACAAGGTCTCCCCAGAAGACGTGAGGGCCCGGCGGTCAAATTGTATCGTTCGGAACATTTGAATGCATAATATGTAACACGAAAGAGGGGACAATGTCGGAACCCAGTAGTGAATTTCTATATTGCGGAGAGTTGGATGCGAACTGTTTCATATCAGTGTGTGCAGTTGTCACTAGTAAGAGTCACTAGTAAGAGCACAACCAATGTATATTAGGAAGGAAAAGAAGTTAGTGGGGATGGAAGACAACGATGGATACTTGAAACATTTCTAAACCATGGTAGAGTGAAGCTTGTGAGTTCGAGGAGTATGCGGTAGAATTGTAGATCATGGAATTTTTGAGTGCAAGATGTACATCACGGAAGAAGAAGAAGTAGAGTTCGAAACCGCCAACCCGACAACCGCGGCCATAAAATTGGCTAAGTATGGAAAGCAACAATGGTCGGTCGGATTCATCGTGTGATTATATAGATGGAGATAAAGATATTTCAGTCGACCAATGCTGGAACCCGCGATGATAGAAAGGCGACTAAGTATATAACCAGAGAGCCATAATACACGGGAAGAAGAAAAGGGAAAAAGGACTAAGGAGTCTGTGGTGGAATTGTAGATCACAGAAATTTTGAGTACAAGATGTGAACCTGGTAGTCAATTTGTATGTTGCGGAGGGCTGGATGTGAACTGTTTCGTACCATTGTGTTCAGTTGTCACTTGTAAAAGCACAACCAATCTATAACAAATACTTTGAAACATTTGTGAACCATGGTAGAACGAAGCTTGGTGCCAACCCGAAACAGTATCCAAGAGTTGGACATTTCGTGAACCCGGCAATGGGAGGATCCAAAATAGGCCGACAAGGTGTCTACAAAAGATGCGAGGCCCCAACGTTCAAATTGTATCACTCCAAACATTTGAATGTATAATCTCTAACAAGGAAGAGCGGACGATGTCGGAATCCGGTAGTCAATTTGTATATTGCGGAGGGTGTGATGTCGACTGTTTTGTACCTCTGTGTCCAGTTGTCACTACTAGGAGCTAATTTAGTATTGAAAATAATTTTTTAGATACTGTTAGATACTTGATAGGGATTGCCATTTGTAAACAATGGCAATCTCCACCCCACCAGCCCTGGACTCCGTGTGTCAATTTGTATATCGTGGAACTGGGAGCACTATTTGCAGGACACGGAAAAATAGAAATGCAATGTTGAGTCGGCCAGTCCGCAGGTCTGCTTGTCAATTTGTATATCGCAGAATTATGGGTGCTATTTGCAGGGCACGGAACAATGGAGGCCCAGTTTTGAGCCCGCCCGCCTAAGAACCCACGATACAAAAGTGTTATCCATACATGGTCTATAAAATAGCATGTCCATACTTTATAGTCCCATAATACATGGGAAGGAAAAAAGGGGAAAAGGACGGAAGAGTGCCTTTCTGCCCCCCCTATTTCTACTTTTTCCATTTTCTATTATCCCTTTTGTTTTCTAAATCATCTGCTTAGTGTGTTTCCGAAAATGCCTTGGTGCACCGGTTGGTAGACTAACAGTTTCACATCTGTGGTCACGCTTCTACCTTGTTCCATAGTTTCCTACTTTCTCAATTACAGGTGTTGGGCTGGCAGGTTGAAGATTTCTCCCCTGCCTTCCGGGGGTCTGCGATATACAGCTTGGCCATGGTGCCCTTCCCTCACATATAATATTGTATATTAAAATTAATATACATACCTGAAAATCAAATTAAATTCCAGAGGCAACAGAGTTAACCAAATTAAAATCAAAATAAGCCTTCATTGTGTTCAGTTGTCACTGGTAAGAGCACAACCAATCTATAACATATACTTTGAAACATTTGTGAATCGTGGTAGAACGAAGCTTGGTGCCAACCCGAAACAGTATCCAAGAGTTGGACGTTTCGTGAACCCGACAACATGAGGATCCAAAATAGGCTGACAATGTCTCTGCAAAAGACGCAAGGCCCCGACGTTCAAATTGTATCGCTCTGAACATTTGAATGCATAATCTCTAACATGGTAGATCGGACGATGTTGGAATCTGGTAATCAATTTGTATATTGCGGAGGGTGTGATGTCGACTGTCTTGTACCTCTATGTCCACTTGTCACTACTAAGAGCTAATTTAGTATTGAAATAATTTTTTTAGATATTGTTAAATACTTGATAGGGATTGCCATCTGTAAACAATGGAAATCTCCACCCTGCCAGCCCTGGACTCCGTGTATCAATTTGTATATCGCGAAACTGGGAGCATTGTTTGCAGGACACAGAACAATAGAAATGCAATGTTGAGTCAGCTAGTCCGTAGGTCCGCTCGTCAATTTGTATATCATGGAATTCTGGGTGTTATTTGCAGGGCACGGAATAATGGAGGCCCAATTTTGATCTCGCCCACCTGAGAACCCATGATCCAAAATGTGGCTAGGTATGGAATGTGCTATCTGTAGTGGAATTGTAGATCACGCAAATTTTGAGTGGAAGATGTATATCACGGAAGAAAAAGCAGCAGAGTTCAATTGCGCCAACTCCACAACCGCAGGCATAAAATTCAATAAGTATGAAAAGGAACAACGAGTGGTCCAGTTCACCATGCGAGGATATAGATGGAGATGAAGATATGTCAACACGCCAACTTTGGAACCCGTGATCATAGAAACCCGACTAAGTATATAACTAGAATGCAATAATACATCGTAACAAGACAAGGGAAAAAGGACTAAGTATCTCACAGAAGAACATCTAGTGTTTGATTATTAATGCAAATTTTTTCGAACCCCTGTCGAGTTCTCACCAGTTAAAGCATAAATTGCAGATCACAAAAGTATCTTTCGTGCCACTGTGTCCAGTTGTCACCAGTAAGAGCATTGTTGATGTATATCAGGAAGGAGGTGAAGTTGTTGGGGATGGAAAGCAACAACAAATACTTTAAACGAAGTTAATGTATGCGAGGAACCCACGGTGGAATTGTAGATCACGAATGTTTTCAGTGCAAGATGTATATAATGGAACGATAAATAGTCGACTTCGTAAGCATCGACCCTGTAACAACGGCCATAAAATTGGCTAAGTATGGAAAGGAACAACGGTCGGCCGGATCCGCCATGTGAGGATATAGATGGAGATGAATACATGTCAGCCCGCCAACTCTGGAACCGGACACCATAGAAAGGTGACTAACTATATATCCAGGAAGTGATAACGAGCAAGAAGAAGAAAAGGTGAGTTCGTATGTGCCAACACGAAAACCATAGCCATAAAATTGCCTAGGTATGCAAAGGAACAACGGTTGGTCGGATTCATCATGTGAAGATACAGATGGAAATGAAGATATGACAACCCGCGAACCCTACAACCATCCATCATAGAAAGATGACTAAGTATAAAACCAGAAAGCCATAATGGACGAGAAAAGGAAAAGGGGAAAAGGGATAAGTATCTGACAGTCAAAAAACCTTTTTTTTTTTTTTTTCGTTTATTAATGGCAATGTTTTCGAACCCCTGTTGGGTTCTCACTAGTAAAAGCATAAACTGCAGAACACTAAAGTTCTTTGGCTGCAAGATGTATATGACAGAACAGGGGACATAGGTGTTGGGTACCGTGAACCCGGGGCCTGGTGGTCAGATAACTGGCTAAGTATTGGTCAAGAGAAAGGTTTGATATCTATTTCAATAGTAATCATACTAATATGTATTAATGGAGAAAGTTTTCATATTTATCTTAATAGTATTCATACTAATATATATTAATGGATTGTTTCTATTTCAAATGTAAATGATCTCCCAATTTGTAGGATGCTCTTCGATTCGCAAATTTCGTTGAAACCACGAAAATTTTGACTGCAAAATGTACATAGCGCAACAAGAAACATGAATTTGCATTGTGGTTTCAACGAGATAAACTCCTTATCCTCTATTCATCTTGTATTTCTTGCAATGACATTAGCAAACGCCGACTCTCCATAAACATCAATATCTAAATTAAATTAAATGTATTCAAAATTTGGTGTGATTTAAGTAATTAAGACAGCTTCAGTCGTTCCTTTATTAATGCTAAGCTTTTCAAATGCCTGGTGGGTTATCAGTAGTTAAAGCATAAATTGCAGAGCACAGAAGTTGTTTGGCTGCAATATGTATATGACGGAACAGTGAACATAGTTGTTTAATACCACAAACACAAACATAATTGCCTAAGTTTTGCTGAAGAGGAAGTTTTTTTATTTATTCCAATAGTACTGATATTAGTATATACGCACAGATATTATGAAATAGAAGAAGTTGCAATATATCCAACATAATGAACAGGAACATTGAGTCAACACTTGAGCTGCCTTGTTGTAACTCATTAATTCATTATATTTACGAGACTCGAAGAATGGAAGCAGGACGGCTCCTCCAATTTCTTTTTTTAAATACAGGGTCGGCGCCACATAAGTATGGCTTATGAAAAATTATTCTTAAATGTAAAATGTAAGCAATGAACAAAGCAGGGTTTATTTAAATTGAAATAGTGGGCAGCAGAAAGAAAAGCTTGTCGTCCATGTTTAACGACATAGGGGAAGAAGGTACAAAACAAAATTAAAACAAATACTAGAGATAGGAAAATACTATTAAAGAATAAACCAGAATTATTTTATATTAAAATAAGATGGGTTACAAAATACAGTTGAGGCTATTTTCCACAACGATTGCGACTTGGCCTACCACCGACCAAAAAAAATATGTACATTGATGAAGCTTCTTGACAGTTTTATTGACGTTGAAACCCTTTATTCATAAAAAACGAGTTGAATATAAATTTCAGGTTTGGTACTTAATCGGTGCTACCAACTACATCTATCCCACTTTTTTGAATAGCTTGTCTCTTCCAGATATGTCCTGCTTGCAATCGTTGGTTATTCACCATTCCATTCTTTGTCAAGTATTAATTTCCCTCTGCCATCGAAAACTTGGGGTTTAACATGCTTTCCTTGCAATGTTCCTGACCCTTGACATCCAAGACAACTTAGAAATGCGATTCAGAGTGATTTCGAAGTGGAGGGGGTCCTTTTATGTCACAATAGCTATGGCAGAGGAAATAAATTGAAGTATGTTGTGACTGGTATTCTCCCTGTATTAGATCATCTGTTTGGTTGAAAAGCCTGCCTGGAGATTTGTATGTTGAACTTCTTTGCTTTATTACAGTAAATTGGAAGAAACGTCCAACCCAACTGGAAAATGCAAATCTGTTGAGGTACATAACTTCTTCGGGTAGCACAGGTCTGGCAAGTGTATCAAATGTTGCAGAACGCATGAGCACAACTCTGGCAAGTGTATCAAATGTTGCAGAGCACATCAGAATATATCTTTCCTTGTACCAATGGCAGCTATGGCGGCCCATAGAAAGGTTTGGAATGTTCGGAGGTGACGCCAAATATGTGGACTCTGTAAATACATCTAGAGAAAACTGAGCAAACTTTGACAAACAACATGGCTTTCTGTCAACTTGGTTACCAGACCCACATGTAGCTCATAAAAGTTTGAAATAGAAACTTTTGTAGTAATAATATGTCATTTTATCCACCCATACAGTTTATGTTACCCGTCTCTGCTTACATTCGCAAATGGAGTAATATTTCGCGTCATTTACGAACATGACCGACCATTTTGCAAGCCACTATAAATGCGTCGCCCCCAAGGAAGACAAATTCTTGTGGGATCTGCAGAATTCGATACAGTTGCCAAATCTGTGTTATTGGAAGAAGCTATATACTTCAACGAAGAACTATTTTGCACATGACCTGAAAATCCATTACAACTCCCAACAAGAAAACAAAGAAGTTCAACAAACAAATCTCCAGGCAGCCTTTTCAACCAACCAAAGCATCGAACACAGGGAGAACACCAACCAGAACATACTTGTTCTTTTTTTTCCTCCTCTCTGAGTTTCTCATCTATAACATAGTTTTTTTTTTACTCAAAGCTCACGTCACATAAAACCAGTCTCTCTTCTTTAATGTGGGCCTCAATCACATCTCTGAGTTGTCTTACATGTCCATGAATAGGAACATTAGAAAGAAGGCACCCTAAAGCGCAACTCTTTGATGATAGAGAGAAATGGCAATAAGTATTTAAAATCAACGCTGGATGATCTTCCGTAGATTTTGTGTTAATTCGTTTTAATGACAGATGTTCTCTATATTTTCTCTTATTAATGCCAATCTTTTCGAATATGTACGCTGAATAGTCACTAATAGCACGTATTAAAATTCCCATATCCGAGCAGATTTTCAAATCTTACATCTAAGATCGGTTCTCACTTTTGAAAGCATAATTAATGTCTATTGGCAAGGGCGGAAGGTAGCGGGGATGGAGGGGAGCGACAAATGGTTTTAAATTTTCTGAACCCGAAAAATCGTCAACCCGCTAAACTTTGAAAAGTCGACTAAGTATGGAAAGCTAGGTAGAATAGACAAATTCATTGCAGGCAGAGGCACGGTTGCGAGTTCGAGAACTGCCTGGTTGAATTCTAGAGCACGAAAGTTCTGGGTAAAAGATGTATACACCAAACACGACCTATCATAGTTCGATAGAACCTATCCACGAAGTTGCGTCCATAAAACTGGCTAAGTATGCAATCGAACAACGGTCAGTCGGAATGACCACAGAAAGGCGAGAAACTGTAGAGCCACAAACGAAGTTTACAAGAGGAAAATAAAAGGGAGAGAACAACTATATCTCCCACACAACAAAACCTACTCTCATAACTATGAAACCATAGTAACACATAATCCATGGAAAAAGCATCGCCAGCTATGAAATATAGTTTGAGGCCGACAAACTCTGCTTCAACGCGTAAGAGATGCAATTTACATCGACTGCAATTTTTTAGTATGTTATTTTATCCTAATAGTATTCTATGCAGACTCCACTGCAAAAAATGTAACAATAGATCCAACTGCGAATGCAGCATCCCAACATTGCAAAACCTAGGCAAACAAGAACAAGCACCAAATAACAACCCAGTTAAGAAGCACCAAAAGACCCAACTGCAGCCGCAGGACCGTAACCCTGCAAAGTTGAATCAAACAACAATAAAAAACATACAACGAAGAAATAAGCAAGCAACAACCACTCTGCCAGGAATGACGCAGTTACAATCACGATTGCAGAAACTGAAACGTGCAAACTGCAACAACACGAACAGGAAAGCAAGAACAACAACAACATGCAAATAAGAAATCAGTGAAGATGCAAAAAAAAAGCATGAACCATTGAACCAGCAATGTTGTTGAAGCATATAAATTTAAAAAGCACAAAAAAAATGTATTGTAACAAGCCTGTTAAGTAAGCATTCAATGCTACCAAGCCTGTTAGGTGAACATTTAAGTCTGTTAGAAATGCTCTGTAAACATTTAAGAAAAAAAATGAAATGTGGCAGGTCTCTGACGTATCCCCAAAAAATTATTATATTTTTTGTAACAATACTTCGAACACCAGACAATGTATTGGAAGGCCAAACTTTGGATAGGCCAACATATGAAACATTGTCGTAAATTTACCTAGCATAAAATGCTAAACCAAACATTCAGATTAATGCTAGCATTAATCTACCTTCGACGAATGCATAACAAAATATATGATTCAAAAAGACCATATACGATCAAATACTTTGGATATGCCAACATATATAACATTGGGAATAGCGAAGCCGGCAATAAGACCTCCAATCCCTTGTCCAATCAGAGCATGACAAATATGGTACTTTTTTTAATACAAAAATCGATGGTTCTAGTTCCTTGGTTCCAACAATAGATAATATGGAAATATTTGTGGTCAAAGGACAAACTAATAGGAGGTCAATGATTTATCGATTGCTATAGTCCCTCTATGCCTACGACAGGGACTAATAAAGTTATTAAATAAATTTGATAGAATCAATGTTTGTGCAATAAAGTTATTGAATCAATTTGATTGAATCAATTTGATAGAATCAATATTTTTAAATAAAAGTATGTTGTTCACAAAAACATATATTTATTTACAATATTCACATAAATACAATTGTAATGGGTTTAATGTTTAAGAATACATGTTTGTTCTTTGAAGGTTTTTTTTTTTTCCAATAAAAAATTCGCTCAAAATTATATTAAAGTATTTTTTTTTTTACATCATCAAGGATCCTTATAACTATGGATCATTTTGTTCAGTGCCATACAAAATGTGCCCACAACTAGATGGAATATATACTAACTTCAAAAAGCCAAAAGGCAAAAAGTGCAGAAAGTTATCACTTTGGAATTACAAAACATATAAAATGTTCACTATCAGCAGAATTATAAGTTGGATGCACATCAACCTGGTGATATTTCAAAGATTTTTAAATGAGTATGTGGTCCACCAACCCCATCTACCCATTGGTAAAAGGTTAATCTGCCTTCCGGTTCCAAGAGAGCTTTTTTAGATAATAAGTCTGCCTCCTTATTGAAATACCTATAAATATGATGAAAACTAATACCTTGAAATAAGTTGGCCAGATCCCTGGTTTTTTGCTTCCATCCTTCAATGTCAATCACCTAGAGGTTACTCTTTTGATTTAACCAATCTATAATTACCTTGGAATCCCCCAGAATCTGAATTTTTTGTATAGACCACAAATTGGCCAGAGTAAGTGTAGCCCAAACTCCCAAAAGCTCCACCTTTGTATTGGTGCCTTCTCCACAGTTGATGTACCATTTATAAACAGTCGACCCCGGGAAATTGATGATGCCCCCAGATCCGCAACACTTACCACCTGAAATAGTTGTGCCATCAAAGAAAGCAATAGAATATCCTTCTTGATGAGTGATTGTGCATACCCTAATGGAGGTAGGTTTAAGGGAATCTGGAAGCCAAGAGTGAGACCCAAGTATCTTGTATACCACTGCAGAAACTGATGGAGACCTCTCCTCGAAAATAACTTTGTTTCGCTCAAGGCAGATGTGCCAACAAGTGAGAGCAGCCAAACCATTGGAAACTGATTTATCCTTGGTCTAGATGGTAAAACAGTCATTTATGGAGGCTCCATCCCAAAAAAAAATTAGCTTAAAGATTGGTGTTAGTCTGACCCAAACTGCCTTTGTGAATGTATAGTGAACAAGCAAGTGATCAATATCTTCAGAATCATGTTTGCAGAGATTGCAAACCTTAGGACCCTCCCAACCGTTTTTTTGGAGTGTGTCCCAAGTCAAAACCTTTTTTTCCACTTCCATCCAAATAAACAATTTTATCTTTAACTGAATGTTCCACTTCCAAATAGTTACCTTCCAGCCCTTCCTGATCGGGTATCCCATAGTTGAGATAAGAGCACAATAAACATTTTTAACAGAAATGTTCCCAAAAGAGTCCCCCCCTGTCCAAACAAGATTATCATTTGTATCCCAGATAGATATGCCAGTGCCCAGAAATGCCCTTTGAAATCGCTCCCACTTTGCTGCCATAATTCTGCCTAAACCTAGATCCTCACTGCTTAACCAAGCCTCAGAGATAGAGCCAGCTGTATAGGGAGTTGACGCTTGTGCCAGGACAATTATCCTCTTATCTTTTAATTGTGTAATCAACGCATCTGAAAGGATTGTTCTGTCGCCCATGCCAAGAATCTGATCCCTGCCAATGGAAATTAAATGTCCCGGTCCTGGGCACCAACTATGCCAGTGAAGAATCACATGAATTTTACTAGTGAGGATGTTCCAAATTCTAGACACAAAATGTTGTTTGTGGGAAGCTTGCATGTACCAATTGACCACAATTGTATTATATAAATATTTGTGCATTAAAACTTTATGCCAAATGTCGTCCTGAGACAATACTCTCCAAAGAGTATTTACCAATAACGTCGTATTAAAAAGAGGAAGGTTCCGGAATCCCCATCCGCCAAATTTCTTTGGTCTAGATAGAATGTCTCGTCTACATAAGTGAAACTACTGGATAGTCTTATTGCCGCTCCAAAGAAAATTGAACATCAATTTTCGTAGCTTATTTAAAATCGAGTGCGAGATGGTCTCCAAGGACATCCAGTATATAGGTTGGCTCTCCAGAACAGCTTTAACTAAGACAAAACGACCACCCAAAGATAGCCACTTGTTGCACCGCAACCCAATCTTCTTTTCCATTTTTGTCACTAACCAATTCTAATCTTCATACTTACATGCCCCAGTCTTTAAGTAATAGCCTAGATATTTGAACCTGATTGAAAGCTTGATAAAAGAATATAGAAGAAGCTCCTTTAAAGGAGTCAGTTCTGCCTTTGATAGACCTTTGTAATGCACGGTAGTTTTAGAGAGGTTTATCATTAAGCCTGAAGCATTACAGAATAACTCAAGAATGTTGACGACCTCCATCCATTCTTTTAGATTCGCCTTAGTCATAATAAGGACATCATCCACAAACAATAAGTGCACAATTTTAATCATTCTGGAGACCTTTATACATGTTAGAGTACCCTCAAGAATGCTACTCTTCATTAAAAGACTGAGCCCTTCCATAACCAAGATGAATAATAAGGGTGATAATGGGCAACCTTGGCGCAAAACCCTGCCACTTTTGAAGAAACATGTCACATCTCCATTGAATAACACAACAAAGGAGGATGATATTACACAACCCATGATCCAATTAGTCATCTGGATGTCGAAACCCACTGTTATTAATATCAATCTTAAGTGATCATAGCCAATACAGTCATATGTTTTCCTTGGGTCAAGTTTCAATACTAGTGACTTTATATTCCTTTTCTTGATGCTGGGAAGACTCTCGTGAGCTGTGCCAATTGCATCTTGTATCCACCTACCCTATAGGAACCCCAACTATTCAGCAGAGAGTGATCTTGATAGAAACGGATTAATCTGATTTGCAATAATTTTGGATATCACTTTATAACAAAGATTGCACAAGGAAAATGGGCGAAAATCATCGAAGGTAACATGTTTGTTTGCCTTCGGGATAAGAGTCAGAAAGGTTGAGTTTAGACTCCCATTAATGGTGCCTTTCCTCCTCGAGTCCTCCACCATATCAAGGAGATCTTCCCCAACTAAGTCAAAAAAGAACGTGAAGAATTCGACCGTCCATCCCTGAACTCTTTTCTTTTTTAAAATGAAATAAAACATACTTTAATTCCTTCAAAGTGATTGGGCTGTAAAGAGGGCCCGTCTCCTCATCACTAACCATCCCGAGAAAGAGACTAGATACCTTGACTTGATCATTGATATTAATACTTGTCGGGGCCTTGTAAAACTTTTTATAATAGGATACCGTTTTTTCCATTATTGCTCCCTAGTCAGTAAGGGTGACTCCATTTCCATCCATGATTTCCCATACATGTTTTTTATTCCTATTGTGGCTTGCCACATTATGGAAATACTTAGTATTATTGTCACCACTTTTAACCCAGATCGCCCTGCTGCGGAGTCTCCAAGTCTCTTTAGCATCGCATAAAAGTTTGTTTCTTTTACTTTCCATCACCTATAGATGTAGTTTCACTCCCCGATTTGAAGAATCTTCGACCAGCTTCACAAAGGTCTCCTTTATATCTGCTTCTAGGTTCTCTAATTGAGCCTTGTTCCTTGCGCATACTTCTTTATACCAAAGTTTAGTTTGACATTTTAATTCCTTTAATTTCCATACTATTTTGCACTACTTATCACCTTCCGAGAGGAAACAAGGGTCCTTCCAAATTTTATGAACTAATGACACAAAATCATCATCATGCAACCAATGGGCATTTAGTTTAAATGGATAAGCCTTGTAAATAGGTCAAATTTCTAGTTGGAGTAGAATGGGTGCATGGTCTGATATAAAGGGGTACTCAACTCAGGACCAAAACAAACCCACCTCAGCTAATAAACCTTCAGACACAAGACACCTTTCTAGACGCCTCACAATGGCTTCTTGACTAGAGCGACCATGCCACCAAGTTGGGACCATTTTAATTAGCTTAACGTCTATCAACTTTTTTGAAAGGAATAAATCTTTGTAGTAATCCTTCGTCAAACCAGGAGCAAAAGTGCCTCCCCATGCCTCATCCGAAGAGATAATAATATTCAATTCGCCAACGATAATCAAGTTGTCAATGGATAATATGCCACTATCCACCATTGCACTCCAGAAAGGTTTCCGATCCAGACATGGACCATAAATATTTAGTAAGGCAATCTCCCTCTTGTTAATAACACACCTACCTATTAACAAAATACCACCAATAGTACGAAATGGAACCAATTCATATAGATTTGGGTCCCAAGTGACCAATCAACCTCCCAAATTACCAACAAAATTAACAACACTCGATACCCAGGAGGGGCATAAATGGTGCATAAAATCTCTAGCTTTATGTTCGTGTACCATAGTTTCCTGTAGGAAGATAATGTTAGGGTGAGTTTGATCCAGAAGTCTACGAAATGAGGCATCTTTGAGGGTGCCTCCTATCCCTCTAATATTTAAAGTGAGTAAAAGCATCACTTAGCCCTCACCGGGGATTTCATTGCTCTAAGAGCCCCACTATCAGTGGAGGGAAAGACTGTTTCAATAGACTGTTTGGAAAGACCTGCCAATTTTTTATGTAAGCTTCTAGTCTTTATAGGTGAGTGCTTAATGTCGATGCCTCTAGACCAGACAAATTCCTTTCCCTCCCTTTCAGGATGCTTTAGTGGAGTAGAGGATCCAGTTCCCGTCAAAGGTTCTAGGATAATCTTGCCTAAATAGGTTAGCAGCATTAAGTTATCGTTTGAGTCTCTGATAAAGGGAATCAATGAATCTAAAACAACATTGAGCGTGGAATCATCCACCTAAGATTCTCTGCAACCTAGCTCCACCATAGTGTTTGATAATGGTTGTGATGGTGAAGGAGAAGAGAGTAAGGTCCCATTCCAAGTATAAGGCTGTGACGGGGATAAAGCATGGGTCAAAACAGGAGGGGGAGGAACATGAGGTTCCACTAAAACAAAGGGTAGGATCTTTGGGTTTAAAACATGGAGTGTAACAGGAAAGCTCTCCCCGACGAGCTTAGGGGAACTGGAACAGTAGTGTCCTTATTCCCCCCATGTTGCCTCTTATCAAAGGAAGTTGATGAAAGTAACAGTGTGAATTATCCAAGGCCTCCTTCCCCTAGAGTGACAAAGTTGAATATAAGGAAGGGCAAAGTGTAACACCCTGTTTCCCCCAGTCTGTAAAAATAATTATGCTGGCCAAGAACTGTGGCAAACTCAAAGATGTGAATGTGTGATTCTGAATGGACCTCAGTATACAAGGTCGACGAATGTAATTTAACATTACGAATATATGTGTGTGTGTGTGTGTGTGTGTGTGTGTGTGTGTGTTGCAGGACTGTTGGGAGAGTGATGTGCTGAAAAAGAGACCACGATGGTTGAAGAAAGGTGGTGGAGGGCACCTGGAATGGTGGCATTAACTTCCACCGAAACCAATACCATATTTGGTCTTCACTGGCCCAGAGAACCAAGAGCGGCTCGCTGGCCCCAAAATGAATTACTTGCCAGGTTGGTAGGTGAAGAGGCTCCTCATGAGTTAATGAGGGATGGGGGTGAATCGCCCATCCGTGGAGGCCTTAGACTTGACCACCGTGGGGAAGTTCATGCCACACGCAACCTTTCCAGAAAGGAAAAGGCAGGTAAAAAGTGTGGA
>SNQJ01S0032952.1:6363-21052 GCA_010110895.2 Picea sitchensis
CTGGAAACCCTAACTCTCGACCCTGATCTATTGCATGGTGGTGCTAGAATGTGGCAGGGTCAACGTCATCACATAGGGTACGATGGACGTTCTGGTCGAGAAGGTGGTGAATCAAGGTGTAGAGTTCTAGAGCCATAGGGTCCTCTCCAGCACGGGGGGGACATGTATTTCTCTAGGATCGTAGCCTATGCTCTATCCCAAAGTATGGCTACGTTCCCCCTCTCCCGTAGGTTCCTAGCTACCTCATTTCCGACACGGGTGTTATCTATTGTCACAAGTCTCGAAGTCTGACATCCTTTGCTCAGAGGAGGCCAGGTGGGACGGATCGAGGGTCCTAGGCTCCCAGACGCTTATGTGTTTTAATGTTCAGATCTTAGGGTACCGTTTAAGTAATAAATGGAGGACGATGAAGTGGATTAAAACCCAGAATTCTTTAGCACGGATGATATTTTCGTAACGAGAGAAGACTTCGTCCATAAGAAAAAATTAAATCGTTCAACTGTTATGATAGATCATAAACTGTTCGATCTATGGAATAGTGAAAATCCCGGTGAAGAGTTAAGAGTCATTCGTCATCATGCAATCCTTGTTGATCAAGATTCATATCCGAAAGGCCCATCCTCATCAAAGGTTTTTTCCAAGACAAAAGCAGGTAATATCACTTCCAATCCCTTGCATGCATTGCTTTCGAACTCATATAACAAAGATTTCAGTGGTAGTGCTAAGCCCAGGTCGAGAACCCCGCTGGTGTAAGTGCCCAGGCCTCTCAAAATAAAACAAAGTGCTGGAAAGTCTGTCGTGAGAAACGAAGCATGGTTGTTGGCCAGGACGCGGCTATTGAAGAAATCCCTAAGATGATGGGATGAACAACAGTTGGGAGATTTTGCGGGAAGGTGGTCACCACGCAAGCTTTGGATGCATGGCTAGATGATAATTGGAAATGAATTATGGGTTATAGACCAGAGTTCCATACTCTGTCTAGGTGATGGATCAATTTCAAATTCAACTCCAAAGAGGACCTCGCTAGAATTTTTGAAAGGACATGGGGTCAGGGATCAATTTCAAATTCAACTCCAAAGAGGACCTCTGTGTTAGGGGTCTAACCCTTGACAAAGTCCTAGGAGGGAATGTGGGAAGGAATTCGTCAATTGTTCTTACAAAAATCCAAGAAGCGAAATAAATTAGAAGTGGTAAGCAGGCAACCATAGTTCAAGCCCTTAGAGCGGGATCATCCCAATTCATAGGTCACAAATGATCATCCTTTCTCATAATGTAAGAGGGTTAGTGGGAACCCATAAAGTCCTTTCCCTGAAACGTTTGGTTCAAGATCTCAAATCGGACGTAATTATGTTGCAGGAAACTATGTGTAGTAGCGATAAGACGATTTCAAATGTGCAGGGTTTTCTAAAAGACTGTTCATTCTGTGCGACAGACTCCTCTGGTCTATCTAGGTGTCTTCTGTCGACGTGGAGCCCTCGTCTCCGCACTATTTCAAACTTCTCCATCCCGTTGGGATTAGTTGTGGAACTGGCTGACCCAGTTCTTTCTTTCTCCTTCAAACTTATTAACATCTACGGTTTGTATGTCGAGCGGGTCGTATTCTAGAAGGATTTGTGGGATTCATCTGTTTTAAGCGACCATAATGTCGTATTGGGGGGGAACTTAAATTTTTCCCTCTCTTCTAAGGAAGTTTGGGGCCCCTCAGCACACCCATATGCTTAAAGCAATTTTTTCTCTCACTGGATTGTTCATCAACAATTAGTAGACCTACAACCAACGAAGATGGCTCAAACCTGGAGGAATGGCCAAAAAGGTAAAGACCTAATAGCCAAAAGATTAGACAGATTCCTTGCTCAGACCACGTGCCAATTCTATTGATAATGGAAAAGAAAGTTCCCCAACCTTCCTCACCATTTAAATTCAATCATGTTTGGCTAGAGAATGAGGATTATCGGAAATTAGTTCAACTAAATTGGATTCCAACCAATGAGGATGATGGTCGCTCTTCTATGGATCAATTCACCTCTAATATCGCCAACATCAAAAATGTTTCATCAAAATGGGCTAAGGAATTCTACAAGAAGGAATCAGAAACATTACGAGAGGTGGAATCAGCCATTGGTGTTTTGATGATAGATCGGTCAACCAATTCATTGCCCAAGGATGAGGAATCTAGGTGGGCAGATCTTCAGAAGAAAAAACAAGAGCTTTTGGCCAATGAGGAATCCAAATGGCGACTCAAAAGAAGGGCGATTTGGATACAGGAAAGGGACAATAACACAAAAATTTTCCACAATTTCACAAACTATCGAAAGGTAGTTAATACATCAGCAAAATTATTGATGAGGATGGTTGTAAGAAAACCTCCTTCGAGGAAATTGCTGAAGCAGGGAAGTCCTATTTCTCCAACATTCTAAAAGCTTCTCCAGGTTTCCCTATAAGAGAGATTCTTCATGTGATCTCATTGTTTCCGAAGGCCATCCACAAGAAAATAAACCTATCTTTAATGGATGAGATTTCAGAAAAAAAAATTGGCGACCCTGTCTTTTTTCTAAAAAGGAAAAAGCTTCAGTGAATTTTTTCTTGACTTTCGACCTTCTCAAAGATAATATTTTAAAAGTTGTCAAAGAATCTCAGAATTCCTGGAAAAATTGGGATTCTTTCAACGCAACTTTCCTTGCCTTAATTCTGAAGAAGAAAGATGCGGCCTCTTTTGAGGACTATAGACCTATTTCATGCTGCAATTTGATCTAAAAACTTATAGAAAAAATCATAGCCTTTAGATTGAAGCCCATCTTAAGTGATGTTATCTCAAAAGAACAGTATGGGTTCTTGTTTAAACGCCAAATTCATGATGTTGTCTGAATCACTCAAGAATCTTTGCACTCCATGAAGCTCAAAAATCTGTCCTCCTTTGTCATGAAACTCAACCTCTCCAAAGCATATGACAAAGTACATTGGACTTTCGTCAGGCTTTCCTTAACCAGTTGGGAATGAATTTAAATATGGTGAATTGGATAATGAGTTGTGTTGAATCAACTTCTTTCTCCATCTTCATCAATGGGCCCCCCTTGGCTTCTTTCCATCCTAGCAGAGGCCTGCAACAAGGATGTCCCGCTCTCCCCATTTCTTATGCTCATAGTCGCAGAGCACTTGAGTCTGCTCATCAAACAAGCAAAGAGAATTGGGCTCCTTCAAGGGCTAAAAATTTCTGACTCTGAAATAATTTCCCATTTACATTTTGTTGATGATGTTATTCTTTTCAGTGCAGGAACAGAACAGGAACTGATCCAGTTCATAAATATTATAGCATCATTCTGTTCAACAACAGGAATGGATTTAAATCTCAACAAGCCCATTATATTACAAAATGTGTTTCAAGAAGGCTTATCAGAATGGGCAAAGGATTTTTTTCCTTTCGATGGGAAGAGCATAGAAGAAGGTCTTAAATATTTGGGTTTTGTTTTAAAACCTAACTCCTACTCATTCAGAGATTGGATGTGGCTGATTAAAAATATTCAAGTGAGAATTGAGGTGTGGTCAAACCGTTGGTTGTTGCGAGGGGGTTATCTCACTCTATTGAATTCTGTCCTCTCCAGCATTCCTATATACTGGGTGCCAATTGCAAAAATAAACAAGATAAGGAAGATATGATTTCAACTTCTTATGGGTCAGTCGAAAGGAGGCAGGTGGCGTTCCCTTAGTGAAATGGGCCAGATTGGCAATGCCAAAAGATCAAGGGGGGTGGGGAATAAGAAATATCCATTTTTTTTGCAGGTCCCTTGCAGCGAAAAGTTTATGGAGGCTCGTCCACAGCAAGAGCCTGTGGGGAAGGGTGATGGCTACAAAATACATACCTGGGTTATCATTTGTGGAATGGTTCAGGCGTCCCCAGAAGTTGGTTGCAAACAGCTCGATAGGATGGAAAGCGTTGGTGGACGCCTTCCCTCTAATAGGTGATTGGACAGTCTGGCAAATAGGCAATGGAAAAAGTGTTAGAATTGGGGCAAACCCGTGGTTGGGAGCTGGAGCTGGTTACAAACTCTTTGAAGAATTGGTTGAATATTTGAATGACCATGGCATCTTCTCCATCTGGGATGCCAAACAGGAGGTCGTGGATAATTTTAGGAGAAGCTCCTAGAAAACCATCAGTGTTGTTGGAGCTCAAAGGAAATAAAGCCAAGGAGTGGGAAAATTTCACGGAGCTGTTATATTCTAATATGATTTTACTAAATGAAGATGAGGACAACTATCTTGTCTGGGAAAAAAAATGAAAAATCTGGCATATATTCAGCAAAGCTTGGATATTCAGTCTTAGCACAGTCGAATGGTGTCATCGACATGAGATGCTGGTGGAAATATGTCTGGTCATTGCATGCACCGCAAAAAGTAAAAATAATGTGTTGGCCCGCATTGGAAAATCGTCTGCTCACCTGGGAAGTTGGATTAAGGCTTGGCTGGATAGGCTTTGGTAGATGTGTTTTATGTTTAAACAGTGGTGAAACTGCCCAACACTTACTTCTCTTATGTCCATTTTCACAACAGGTGGCAGATAAAGTAGCCAGTACTATGAAAATTCATTTCCAGGAGTCTGATGGTACACTCGATGGTTGGCTTCAAGGTTGGAAGGAATCTGATTCCTTTAAGGATTATCAATCTCTTCCCCTCTTCATTTTGCATTTCATATGGTGGGCGAGAAACATAAGAATTTTTCAGAACTTGTTTCCGCCTCCGGAGATGGTGACTGCATTGGCTTTTAAACTTCAGTGGAATTCAAATCTGAAACAAAAGTATCAAGGCAAAGGGTGCCGATAATGCCAGTCTTAAATAATGGAATACCTTGGGGTTTCTTTGACGGAGCCTGCCAGGGTTTTCCTCCAATATGTGGTGCCAGGGTGATTCTTTACATCTCTGCCTCACATTATTATAAAATCAGATATTCCCCGGTCAAAGTTCTAACATGAGGGCTGAGCTTTTCTCATTGTGGGCTTTGTTGTTTGTGGTCGACACTCTCAGATATCAAAAGGTTCAGCTGTTGGGCGACTCAAAAACCACGGTGGATTGGATCAATGGTAGAGTGCTTATTCAAGTACCAAGACTCAGACCTGTAATGAGGCAGATTGGGGAGTTTCTCTGTCTTAGAATGGTTTTCCATATCTCACATATACAGGGAGCTAAACACTAGCAGATGAACTATCTAAAGACGCTCTCGATCTGGTCAAAGGCACTTTTTGTATGCAAGAGTTTTTTGAAGGGCAGGTCTGTAATGACATGTCTTTCAGACTTTAGATTTTCAAGTTTGTTAAAGGTGAATCTTTTTGTAAAGCAATTGTAAGCAGAATGTAATGCATTAGGAAAGAATAGACGGAAGAGAAAGCAGTAAGGATAGTATCTATGTTAAGAATGGACAGTCCCTTTTTTGGACCGCAACATGTATATTTCTCACTATGAAATATAAGTTTTTTCTTTCTCAGAAAAAGATATATATCGTTTCCCCGTTTCCAAATTTTTGAGGGGTCACATTTCCAGTGCATTTTGGTTTCGAAAACTCATACCTGTTTCCCTGTATTGTGCAACTTAGATTTCTCATTATATTTAAAAAATTCAAAAGATATAGATCTGTGTTAAGATAACTGATTTTATAACAGATCAAATGACAAATGAGCATCAGTACAAAAGGCAATGCCCCGTTAGTCTTTGCATCCAACTACTACACGAAGGAATAAGGAACAACCATGGGAATGTCACTATCTAAATTAGAATTATTTGCACTCTCCAAAATAATCATTGGCACACCAACCAATCCGAGTTGTGCCTCATCAGGCTCCTCCTTCTCATCTACCAATACATTAGGTTTACATTCATTTTTTTTAATTTTGTTTTTGTCTTTTAATCCTCAAAATGATGGACTATGCTCAAAAGGGAGCATGGGAGCATCTCGTGTTTTGAGGGGGACATTCCCAACTGCATCCCACCCAAAAGGGGATGTGGGGAAACATCCCTCTTGGAGTACCCATGTCGTAGGAGCACGGGAAGCGCATCCCCTACCCTCGGGCACGCCTCCCCATGTAACACTGTTATATAGTAAATCATGCCCTTATCTATACGATTGCCCAATGGTTATGTTTTATAGGCTAAGGCCAGCACATGTACTATATAGCAGTATATTCTACGATGCTATATAGTTGACTTGGCACTTCACCCTGGTTGGTAGCATATCTACTATTTAGTAGGTATTCAATCTGTACTGCAAAAGTCCTTTGCAGAAAATTTTATTATGAAACACATAGATACCACGTGCCTCATCTTTAGTTGGATTTACTTGAATAGCAAGATAAGTTGAACTACCTAGGCAGTATTTTCACATGCATGCAAGTTGATTCTATTCCAACTTCTTCTCAAGGTTGATGCTTACAGTGTCCTGTAGCTGCAACTAAATTGCTTATGAGGCAGAACTGCACTCTCTTATAATCCTTGAACAATGTCTGCTGATTTTATTTATGGCTTCTCAAAGCCAGAATGTGTACTATTAGAAGATAGTCTCTGAAGATAAGGTGTACCTAGAGGCCACTACATATTGGCTGGTATATTTAGTAGATAGCCAATCTGCAATGTGAAAACCCCTTTCACAGAATTCTGTTATTTATTATGTTCAGATAGTTACCAAACTAGCTATTTTTTCTTTATTAATTTAATAAAACAACAAGTGTACATACTCAATTACTCTTTCAAATGCACACAAGTTTGAGTCTATCAGTAACTTTTTCTCCAGGCTGATGCTTCTGAATGTACATCAACTGACAGCAACAACCCCTTACTCTCACGTTCCCTGAAAATGCTCCAAAAAGATTTAATTGCCTTTGGTTACCCCTTTGTTTAATCTATCAAGCAAAATCATTCCCAATTTGATTTTCACTTGGTTGAACTTCACTGTACAATGCCAAGTGGTACTTTATGGAATAAGATATCTATTGCTGCGTAAGACTGTTATTTCATTTGTTATTCCTAACACTTTTTCACCATCAAAGTTAACAGCTCAATTTCATAATGGCCTTTTGCATACTTCTTAAAAAGGAATATTCTCAGTTCTTGTCGAGCAATAACCCCTCGGAAGCAACACTTTGACATTGATACTTCAAACTTGTCTAATTGCAAAACATATCTAGATGGCACATTGACCTGATTCAAATAAAGCAGTACAAGAAGTTCATGTCATAGACTCTGCTCATGCAACAGTATGTAGCATGTGGATTTTGGACCAGGGAGGACTCATCTCGAATTATGCATTCCCCAAATTTTCAACACAATTTTCTTTCAGTTATGAACGCTTGTGATAAGATTATAGCTTTTGCCCTCACAAGTCTCAATTGTGGGACTTTTTGTCTTAACACGTAATTCATATGATCTGAACATATCCCAGTAACATGCAAGCAATTGAGGATTTACATAGGTCAAGTGCTTGGAAATCTAGACAACAAAAAAGTTAACATAAATGTTTCATATTAATTGGAGATCCCAACAATCAGTGAAAAATGTCAGTCTCTTGGCAAAATTTCTTCTTGCACTGCAGGAAATGTACATTGCATTTTTTATAATTTACTTAATATAGGCTAGCAGCTACAAATTTCTAAAGAATTATACTCCACCCATTGAATGAGTACATGGTATGCAGAAAAGCATTGCACATATATTACTGTAATGTGTGTAAAGGAAAACAGTCTAACAACATTTCTGAAATGTGTCTTTTAGTCCTCCATCCACCCATTTCTTGGTATGCAGCTCATTCTCGTGACAAATTTATGGGCATGAACTATTGTTTCCTAGAAGTTATATGTACTGTCACACAATTGTCGCCTATACAAGAAAGTCCTTGTACAGAATGTTGATGCTCAAGCCCTGGATTAGCATTTTATTCATTATTTGATGGATTTAGCGATTCCATGAATCAACTTGGTTTTCTTGGATGTAGAATTGGGCAAAAACGAGGAAAAAACTGTCCATTTACACAGAACTTTAAATTTTACGATTTTTAATGTCAAGCGAGCCATGGTTAAGTAGGCCATGGTCAAGTGGTAAATCAAGTGGGCTTCTTCACAGGAATTCGTGTCCAATTTCCACAAACATATGTTGTCACGTTAATGTGGCCATTTATGTGCTATCTTGTGATATCATTGTTAACTCGGTTGATGCAATCTGTGTATCTCAACAGAGGAGGCAGGAATATTCTGATATTTCATTGTTAACTCATCTCAGCCTATGCAGTTTGTCCTAGGTAGTGTACCTCAACGGAGAAGGCAGGAATCTTGCAATATCTCATCTCATTGTCATAGGTAGTGTATCTCAACGGATGAGGAAGGAATCTTCCAATATTTCATGGTTAACTCAGCCAATGCAGTTTGTCAGAGGTAGTGTATCTCAACAGAGGAGGCTAGGTGTAAGTCTCCCTGAAGATACCCCTTAGCCATAGCATTTAAGTCAAGTTAGAGCCCGCTAGATTAACAAAGGGGGCAATTCTGGTGAAAAGAACGCAGATATTGGTTCTTTTGTACTGGAAAACTCAATAACTTTAAATTTGTATATATCCGAACTTCTTTTATTTTAAATAAATTCTAAGGGTGAAAATACCAAAATTCCTGCTTTATTGTAAATTCCTCAAGAGGCAGAGTACGACTTGTTTTGATTTAAATACTTTTTCACAAAATACAAATAACTTAGCAAGGGTTTCCACACTTGCCTTCTAGATGAAATGGCTGACGGATTGGTTAAATTAATTCAAAAAAGGGGGAAATTACAAAAACTCCTGTTTTAATCTAAATTTAAAGATTTTACTGTGGTTTCCCCGAAGCTATATGTACTCTCACACAAATTGCCGCTCATACAAAGAAGTCCTTTTACAGAATGTTGATACTCAAGCCCTGAATTATTTCTATTCATTATTGGATGGATTTAGCATTTCCATGTATTAATTTGGTTATCTTGGAGAATAAAACTTGGCCAAAAAGGGAAAAAACAGTTTATTTATGCACAATTTTAAATTATATCTCTTTAATGTCAATCGGGCTGTGGTCAAGTGGTAAATCAACTGAGATGTCTTCACAGGGATTATGATTCAATTTCCCATGCATATGTTGTCGTGTTAATGTAGCCAATTATACACTATCCTGTCATATCTCATTGTTAACTCAGCCCTATGTAGTTTGCCCTTGATAGTGTATCTCAACAAACGAGGCAGGATTCTTGTTATATCTCATTGTTAACTCAGCCTATGCAGTTTGTCCTCGATAGTATATCTCAAGTTTCAACAGAGGATGCAGGGACGCAGGATTCTTGTGATATCTCATTGTTAACTCAGCCTGTGCAGTTCTCCTCCATGGTGTATCTGAACAGAGGAGGAAGGAAATTTATGATATCTCATTGTTAACTCAGTCTATGCAGTTTGTCTTTGTCTTAGGTAGTGTACCTCAACGGAGAAGGCAGCAAGTTGTGATATCTCATGGTTAAATCAGCCTATGCAGGTTGCCCTAGGTAGTGTATCTCAACAGAGGAGGCAGAATCTTGTGATATTTGATCTTTAACTCAGCCAATGCAATTTGTCCTAGGTAGTGTATCTCAATGAAGTTAGGTGCAAATCTCCTGGGTGATTTCGATGGCAAATATTTTCCTTAGCCATGGGATTTAAGTTGAATGTAAAGCCCACTAGTTTAACAAAGAGGGGGAACTCTGGTGAAAATAATGCAGATATTGGTTCTTTCATGCTGGAAAACTCAATAACTTTAAATTTGTATTTGTCGGAACTTCTTTTATTTTAAATGAATTCTAAAGGGTAAAWTACTAAAATTAGGAACTTATTTTATTTTAAATAAATTCTAAAGGGTAAAAATACTAAAATTCCTGGTTTAATGTAAATTCCTCAGGACTCGGAATACGACTGATTGCGACTTAAATTAATTCTAAAGGGTAAAAATACCAAAATTCTTGGTTTGATGTAAATTCCAGGTCTCAGAATACGACTGGAGTTGCACAAAATGCAAATAACTTAGCAAGGGTTCCCAGGCTTGCCTTCTTGGTCAAATCGTTGATGGATTCATTAAATGAAATCAAAAAGGGAAAAACACAAAACCTCTTGTTTTATTATAAATTGATTTTCATTGTTAGGTGATGGTATCGTAGTAATTTGAGATAGCTATCGACCTAAAGTTCAAATCTTGGTGAGCATACTCCTACCTGCATGGCATTGGCATTGATTAAGTTGTTAGATAAAGAAAATAGTTTATTTATATGTTTTCGCCATAATTATCTAAGTTCAAGTATTGGCGGACATACTCCTACCTGCATGGCATGGCATGGCATTCATTAAGCTGTCAGGAAAAAATGCAAATGTTTATTTCTAAGTCTTCAGTCCATTGAACCGTTTCCCATTTGGTAATTTAAAAAAAAAAATCGTAAATCGACTTATTTTAATTTCAACCATTCGGCGAAAAATGCAAATAACTAGCAAGGGTTTCCCTACTTGCCTCCTTGTTGAAATCGCTAAGAGATTCAGCAGACCAGATGTGCCGCAGGTTAGCGTCAACGTAACTGACGTACACAGGGAGCTCCTCCAGCGTAGCAAGAATACACTTGGCCACGTCAAAATTCAAACCACTGACAGAAGAAGAAGAATTCTCTGTCACTTCCTCCTCCTCCTCCATCTTCGGCCTCGCAAGATCCGGCGACGGCGAGCCTATGAATCCCTGCAACTCAAGAGCCAAAGCCGCGTTCTCCGATCTGAGCCGCTCGTTCTCCTTCCTGCTTCCATCAATTTCCTTCACCAGCGTCAAATTCTGAACCCTCAGCATATCATTCTCGCGGACAAATGCCTCGAGCCTCTGTTGAAGCCCGCTGCTGCTGGCGGCGCCACCGTTTTCTTCGGTGGGCACCATATTGTGCAGTGAATTCAAAAGCTCTTGCGCCTCTGATGGTGGCTGCAAGCATTTCAGGTCCTTCAGAAAGACTATGAGGTGATCTTTATCCTCCATTTTCTGCGAAGGGGAAAGTCCGGCAGGAACCTATGGAGCCGAGATTATCAAAGCCGGCAGAGGTTCGAGTCCCGCAGACACTGCACTCGGGAATGGAAGCAGGCATTTATGTTTCATCGCATCAGTGTCAGAAGTGGTTTCATTGCAAATGATTAATGATTATATAGCTTGGATTGAAGGGAGAATGATATCTTGATGAATCGGAACGGGCAAGGGCGTACAGGCGAGCAGGCCATGGAAATCCCACCGAATCCATCCACGCCAACACGTTGTGTCACGCTTGTATGCATTTCTTCTTCCATGTCGGAAGGGCGAATCAAGAGGAGATCGTCCCCTTTTAGACGTAATATCAACTTTTCTCCATCCATCCCTATCAAATCTCTCTCCAATCTTCCATTTTTTTTATTAGTTCTTATTTATATTATATTTTCCATTATTTCTTATTTATATTATTTTTTTCAAATAACAATATCATCTCTCTCTCCAATCTTCCATTTTTGTTATTATTTCTTATTTATATTATTTTTTCCATTATTTCTTATTTATATTATTTTTTCCAAATGAACAGTGTCACATGGAATCAACAATGTCATAAGGGATCGTTATTTATATTATTATTCTTGAAATAATAATATCAAAAATATTTCTTATTTATATTATTTTTTCCAAATGCACATGGAATCAACAATGTTTTATTTATATTATTATTCTTGAAATAATAATATCAAAAATATTGTTGAGAGTMGTTTAATTATGTAGCAAATCTTTTTTATGTTAATAATGTCAAATATATAAGATATTGTTTTGAGTCTGTTTAATCATGTAGTAAATCTTTTTTGTATTGTTTAAAGTTGTTTAATTATGTAGCAAATCTTTTTTATATTGTTTAGAGTWGTTTAATCATGTAGCAAATCTTTTTTATATTGTTTAGAGTCGTTTATTTATGTAGCAAATATTTTTTATGTTATTGGAATTTGGTGATATTTGTTTGATAAYTTTGATGAATTTTTGAGGATTTGGGTYTAGAGTCCTTTAATTATATAGCAAGTMTTTTCTATGTTGTTGAGATTTGGTAATRTTTSATCTAGGAGTTTGATGGATTTGTTTAAGATTTGGGTCGATTCATAATGTGGTAAGATCTTAGAGTTGTCAATCCATTATTATCTCACATGTTTTATTATCTCRTCGTATGATTACCTAGTTGAGTGGTAGTTTCATGTGAGCATTGTAGGCAAAATTGTGTCATTCAACGTGGAATCTATTCGTACAATCTGTGGAACTTTAACATGACAGTTTAAGACACTATCACACACTTTGGAACTTTGATATGTACCACTATGAACACAAAAATTGTGTAGCCTTAATACTTGTTTGACAATCATTATCATCTCCCCGAACTTTCTTTGGACCATTTACATCATAAAGGTGGAATGAAATTTCCAATGGTAAGGACAACAATGACAAGAAATGGCGCTCAGTTGGCATAACTATGGGATAATTTTATAGTTAAGTACTCTTGAAGGAAAGTCGTACTAATATGGGTGACCTTTCTGGAAAATCTTAGTTATTGGATGTAAGTCTTGGAGATAATGATTAGCATTATATAATTCATTTCACTAGTTTCAATCTCACTTCTTCACCCATGTGAGCATCCCCCGACGCATTGAGCGTCAAGTGGACAATTCAAATATTAGTTAGAATCTCATTAAGGGGAGATGGGTCTAACTAGCATAGATCCATCTTAACCTCGGATCTATTAAGTACCGAGAGGAATAAAAAGAAACTAAGAAGCAAATTTCTCAGTGCTTAAAAGGTTGGAGTTTTGGCATTTTTTTAATTTTCTTTTTTATACTACAAATTTCAATGTTTTTTTTTTTAAAACATTGTTAATGTTCTACATTCCATCTGCATTAGGTTGTAAAGTGCACTTTGTTTCTCTTGATGCAACAAGCCCCCCACATGCCTAAGGAATGGGAGTCGCAAAGCATTAGTGAATTATTTGACTATTAAATACTTAACACAGTTAAACCTATGAAAAATATATTTATAATGTTGAACTCTAAAAGTTCCCCAAATGTTGAAGGAATGGTACTTGCAAATAATGGCAAGAAGGGATGATGTTATAACATCAACCCAAGGCTTTGGATTTAAAACTTTTTTATATATAAATTGATTCTTAACATGATGCAACAAGCATGTTTTTTCTATAATTTAGGGTTTTGACAACTAATGTAACTTTCTTACTTCAAGCTTCCTCTTATCATGATGTAATGAGCATGACTTTCTCCAATTTGGGATTGTGACAATGAATGTAGTTGGCTTACAACATTTAAGGGAAAAAAATCCGCTAAGAAGTTGTGAGTGAAGATATCTATTTTACGAAAGTTGCTTAGGCCTTGTGCCTAGTGCCAGCTGCTCAAAATCATCTATTTTAAATACAAGTGACATGATCCACAAATAACAAAAGTTGTTTCTAAGGGATTTGAAACCCAGTGGGGGCATATCACCACCCCACTTAAACATCAAACCAAAACCATGTTAACAAAAGCTAATTTTGGATGAACAAAGCTTTTAGAATTTTGAGTGTATAATTACTTGACAACAAGAAAATTTTCTCTTAAAACTTCTAAGCATGGTTGAAAATTAATATGGTTTCATTTTTTGACAATTAATTTAATACATCTTCCCCTTCAATTACTTCATAGAGATTACTTGTGAGCACCTCTATTCCACTCATGGCTAAATTAGATCTTCAAAAAATTGTGTTCCTTTTGATTGCTAAGACTCTATTCTCTTTTATCTCATTCTTGGAATTTGGGTTTGACATATGTCGAAGGATGATGAGTGTAATGATTTCACATTAGCAATAATGGTGAGACAAGTGTGATTTATGAATTACTCGCATATATGAAAAGCTCTGTCCACTTAGAAGTTGACTTTAAGGTGCAAGATCTGAGGTCGATGGTCGATGTGATGGCATTTTCTTTTTTTAGTACTGACATAACTTTGAGCTCCATGCATGTCATTTGGGTCCCCTTCGTTATGATTGTTATTATATTTATGATGTCTTCAAAATCACAAGAATATTAAAAATTAAATTAACATATTATTTGTTGGGTAATTTGATCAAGATTAAAAATTGAACTAACATATTGTTTATTGGATAATTTGATAAAATAATAATATTCTTTATATCAAAATTCTTGTTTACCAAAAATAATAACCATTAATTATCTTTCTTTCAAAGTTTTCAATAAAATTATACTCAATAATTATGAATCAATTATAACTAACATAACTTCATTTTAATCTTAAAACTATTAATTATAAAAAAACATAATCCATTAAAATTATAAACTTCTTTAACACTCAAAATAAAAATCTATATATGTGAAAAAAAAATTCAATAAAAATACTACAAAACATAAAAACACAAAATCCCCACCTTGTACAAAAGTAAATCACCATGACAAGTACCCATTAGATTCCAAGGCATCGTGATACAATGGTATAAGCATAAGTCCCTTTAAGAAACGTAATGTGACCTCAACCTTACTATATATATTTTAATTGTTTTGTAAACTCCCAAAAAGTAATGCACGTTGGGCACTTGTTAGCATTCATCCAACTCATTATTAAACATCCTATGATCTAATATGATGGTGATGTGG
>SNQJ01S0032952.1:33549-49208 GCA_010110895.2 Picea sitchensis
AATCATTATCATCTCCCCGAACTTTCTTTGGACCATTTACATCATAAAGGTGGAATGAAATTTCCAATGGTAAGGACAACAATGACAAGAAATGGCACTCAGTGGGCTTAACTATGGGAAAATTTTATAGTTAAGTACTCTTGAAGGAAAGTCGTACTAATATGGGTGGTCTTTCTCGAAAATCTTAGTTATTGGATGTAAGTCTTGGAGATAATAATTAGCATTATATCATTCATTTCACTAGTTTCAATATCAGTTCTTCACCCATGTGAGCATCCCCCAATGCATTGAGTGCCAAGTGGACAATTCAAAAATTAGTTAGAATCTCATTAAGGGGAGATGAGTCTAATTAGCATAGATCCATCTTAACCTTGGATCTATTAAGTACCAGAAGGAATAAAAAAGAAACTAAGAAGCAAATTTCTCAGTGCTTAAAAGATCCAGGTTTAAGGTGGAGTTTTGGCATTTTTTTAATTTTCTTTTTTATACTAAAAATTTAAACGTTTTTTTTTTCCATTTTAGTTTATAAACACTATTCATGTTATACATTCCATCTGCATTAGGTTGTAAAGTGCACTTTGCTTCTCTTGATGCAACAAGCCCCCCACATGCCTAAGGAATGGGAGTCGCAAAGCATTAGTGAGTAACTTGACTATTAAATACTTAACACAGTTAAACCTATGAAAAATATATTTATAATGTTGAACTTTAAAAGTCCCCCAAATGTTGAAGGAATGGTACTTGCAAATAATGGAATCCTCTATGGGAGGAAGTGATGATGTTATAACATCAACCCAAGGCTTCATATTTAAAACTTTTTTGTATATAAATTTATTCTTAACATGATGCAACAAGCATGTTTTTCTATAATTTAGGGTTATGGCAATGAATGTAACTTTCTTACAACAAGCTTTCTCTCATCATCCTCTTATCATGATGTAATGAGCATGCTTTCTCTAGTTGTAGTTGGCTTACAACATTTAAGGGGAAAAAAAATGGCTAAGAAGTTGTGGGTGAAGATATCTATTTTATGAAAGTTGCATAGGCCTTGTGCCTAGTGCCAACTACTCAAATTCATCTATTTTAAATTCAAGTGACATGATCCACGAGGAGCAAAAGTTGTTTCTAAGGGATTTGAACCTCAGTGGGGGCATATCACCATCCCACTTAAACATCGAACCAAAACCATGTTCACAAAAGCTAATTTTGGATGAACAAAGCTTTAAGAATTTTGACATGGTTGAAAATTAACATGGTTTTCTTTTTGGACAATTAATTTAATACATCTTCCCCTTCAGTTACTTCATAGAGATTACTTGTGAGCACCTCTATTCCACTCGTGGCTAAATTCGATCTTCAAAAATAAATTATTTATTTTGATTTCTAAGACGTTATTCTCTTTTATCTCATTCTTGGAATTTGGGTTTGACATATGTGGAAGGATGATGAGTGTAATGATTTCACATTAACAATAATGGTGAGTCAAGTGTGATTTATGAATTACTCACATATATGAAATGCTTTATCCACTTAGAAGTTGACTTTTAGGTGCAAGATCTGAGGTCGATGTGATGACATTTTCTCTTTTTAGTGTTGACATGACTTTGAAATGCATGCATGTCATTTGGGTCCCCTTCCTTGTGATCATTATATTAATGATGTCTTCAAAATCACAAGAATATTAAAAATTAAACTAACATATTATTTGTTAAGTAATTTTAGATTAAAATTGAACTAACATATTGCTTATTGGGTAATTTTATCCAAATAAATAATATTCTTTATATCTAAATCTTTGTTTACCAAAAATAATAACCATTAATTATCACTTTCTTTTAAAATCTCCAATAAAATTGTACTTAATAATTATGAATCAATTATAACTAACATAAATTCATTTTAAAAATATTAAATATAAAAAAAAAAAACATAATCCATTAAAATTATAAACTTCTTTAACACTTAAAAAAAATCATTAAAAAAACTATAAAACATAAAAACACAAAATCCCCACCTAAATTGTACAAAAGTAAATCACCGTGACAAGTACCCATTAGATTCCAAGGCATGTGATACAACGGTATAAGCATAAGTACCGGTATAAGCATAAGTCCCTTTTAAGAAACGTAATGTGACCTCAACCTTACTATCTATATATATATATATTATTTGTTTTGTAAACTTCACGTTGGGCACTTGTTTGCATTCATCCAAATCATTATTAAGCATCCTATGATCTAATATGATGTGGATATTGTTTATATATTTTTTTAAATTATAATAAGTTTAATAATTGATTAAATATACATATATATTAAATATTTTTATTGAGTTATATGATAATTTGTTGAAGAGTATAAAAAATTAAATAAAATATTTTTATTGAGTTATATGATAATTTGTTGAGGAGTATACAGAATTATAATATGAAAATAATTTATGAAAAAATGTAACTATTATTATTATGGATGCCATTAAATATAAAGCAAAATATTTGGATAATAAAGATTTAATAAAATTGTAGAAATGTCATTTTGATGAGTGATATGACAAATTGATATGATGATGATGATGATGATTAATGTCTACTAAGATCTAATTGGTCTGTCGGACCTTAAGAGGGTAAGTGATTACTTGTGATTCTTTAGAATTATGTTTCTGTGCTCGAAAAGCATTAAGAGAAGCTTTCCAAGATCACCATACTTTTGTTGAGTTAAGAGGTTAGGGATAATTTGTTGAGGAGTATACTGCACTATAATTTATTGAAAAAATAATTTATGAAAAATGTAACTATTATTATTATGGATGCCATTAAATATAAAGCAAAATATTTGGATAATAAAGATTTAATAAAATTGTAGAAATGTCATTTTGATGAGTGATATGACAAATTGATATGATGATGATGATGATGATTACTCATCTACTAAGATCTAATTGGTCTATTCGACCTTTAAGAGGGTAAAAATACTTGTGATTCTTTAGAATTATAAGCCGCGGTTTCAAAAGCATTAAGAGAAGCTTTCCAAGATCACCATACTTTGTTGAGTTTAAGAGGTTAGGAAGGTTGGTAGTGTGATCAATATTTTGAAAATGAGATCTAACATCTAGATAATGGACAACGCAAGAGAGAAAGTGCTTTCATCTTCATCCTCTTAGTGTCACAAAGGTGACACACTCCCTTTCATCCCATGGTGTTTTAGGAATTGACCAACGCCTTCACTATGGAGCTCGTGAGAAAATTGTTCTTATCTTAGCAAAGCTAATTTTTTCCTTTACACTTGGCAACAGAGCAGATAATTTTGATCTCTAGGATTAGGGTCGATTACATCTCTTTATAATACCCACTCTTTTTTTTCCTAACTCTTTATCACAACTACATTTTTCCTTTTAAATTTTGATTTGACGCTTTTTTAATAGTATCTTTACTCTAAAATGGTTTCTTCCATGATTCTCAATAGTTTAGCCAAGATCGAGCTTTTTTATGCCATCCTCGCTTGAGTCGATGATGGTTATGAGTTGATTTGGAAGCAAATTTAGGTAGCCTCTTGTCTCTCCATGTTGTTTAACTCTGTTCCATACATTAGGTATCTAGTCATAGCCATGCCTCAATAGGGGAGAGGCTGGGTTCTTAATGGTGAGAATGGGATTGACTTAGATAATTGAAAGAGTTTTAAAATTAGTATATTTTTAAACATGTAAGAATGAGAATGCAAAATAATTTAAAGGAAGTTTTCATAATAATGTTGTTAATTAAAACCATAAATATATTGCAATTAAAACTATTTTATTTGAAAACGGTCCCATTTTGATGAAGACCTCTTATTATAAATTTTGAATTGATAAAAGCTTTATAGTTTTTGAAAAAAACTCAAGCAATTCATAATAGGCAATTAACATCTCGATGGAGAATACAGGAGAGCGGTTGTTAGCCCAACCCAACCATGTATGTAATCAACCCAGTCCATGTGGTGGATCGGGCCATATTTCGAAGATCAAAGATACACGATGAAGAGCCCTTTCTAATAAGTTAGCGATCATTGACAGGTATTAGTTTTCGAACTGTCAAGACAGACGAATGCTGTAGGATCTTTTCTCCGATGAGTGACCAATATGATATTTGGCAACATGGAAGAAGAAAGGTGAAATGCCATGAACAAATAGTGGAGAAGGCTGGCAAAGCTTGGGATGACCATAAGAAGTTTACAGAAGTAGGTATGCTCGTTCCCGTATCCCTTGGTATAACTCGTGAAAGCCGAAGGAGCGAGCCGCCAGCCCAAATCTACGGAGTGTTAAGAGATTCTCACCGAAGAGCCAAAGAAGAATCGCCCATACGCCAACAGTCAGTCACGCGAATTAGATTCACGCTACCGGCAGCATATATCGCGACATGACTGAAGTGTAATCACCATGCCTTGGTACATAGCCATGTACGAGCGGTGAGTAGAGCAAATTAAAGGTCAGTGGACAGGGAAGGTCAACAATTGGTTGCCTTAATTGCTGACATGAAGAATTGCAGTTTCCATCAATTATCGCCCATATTGCTTGTTTCAGGGATTGAGAATTCTCGACGTAAAACATAATGTCACCATGTAGCCGGCAGTTATCTCGTCGAATGTAGCGACATACTGGATACAGGATCACCGGCATTTTCAGGCAATTTTGAAGCCGGGCGACCTTTATAGTCGAGTATACCGTAGTCGCACAAAATGAAATTATTAAAGAAAGGTTGTTCACCGGCAGTCAGTATTCTGGGACGCTGAGGCGGCATTGAGGCAGTTGAATAAGCCTAACAAATGACGATTTTGACGTGAAGCTCGATCGATATGACGGTGACACACGCCTTTATGTTATATTCAACGCTTCAAAGATTGAGTGTTCAAGATGTTTAAGTCATACTTAGACGGTAGTTAAGATACCGGTCGGTGTTGTGGAGTTGCACGCACCGAATCTGTTATTTGCAGCGTACTTGCATTACATAATAGCTGAAGAAGGGATATTATAAGTCCCGGCACCGACCGGCCTTTGATAAAATGGTACCTGTCAGCTTTTGCGCATACCGTGTTCTCACACCGCAGCACTATTCTCGTGTGTTGCTCATGTTCTTCCTCCGGCTCTTGGAATACACCAAGATATCGGCCAGGAAGACTATGACAAACTTGTCCAAATAATCTTGAACACTCCATTCATTAAGCACATGAAAACAAAGAAAGGCTGGACAATCCAAATCCAGCACCAATCGCTGTGAACTCGTAGTGACCATAGCTTGTTCTAAAGGATGTCTTGTTGATGTCCTCATCCTTTATTCCTTCACTTGGTGATATCCTCGATCGAGATCTATTTTCAAAATAGCAGATCCTTCAACTCGATCAAAAAGATCATCAAATAATCCTTGGCGTGAGGATATTTGTTCTGATGTAAAGGACCTTTATTCGTTAACCATCAAAAATCACGTACGTACTCTCAACGTGCCCCATCTTTCTTCTTCTCAATGCATTAGGGACCGCCCCACTCAAGGGAAACACCGGGTGAATGTAACCTTTCTTAGTAGCTCTTCGAAATGAATTGTAAAGTCTTCACTGTATACTCATTTTATATAAGGAGTCTTCTAAACCTGGAGCCGCTCCATGCATCAAATTTATAGAAAATTCAATGTCCCCTGAGGTAGTCCATGTACCTCCTCAAATATGTCCTTGAATTCTTTGAGTACTGTGTGGTCTTCCAGATTCGAGACTACATCTTGGGATGCTTCTTCCACCCGAAATTTAACAATTGATGAACATTTCTTTTCAACAGATGTGGTCGAGATTTCCTCACAACCACTGCCTGGAATTTCTTTGACTGGCACTGATTTCCTCTTCGTCTGTGCATGTGAACCCTTGTTGCTGGGTAATCCGTATGGCATGTTGTCGGTCCAACCAATCCATCCTAATTAAGCAATCAGATAGGAACTCAAGGCGTAATGTCTAATTCAAAATTTTAGTGCCTTATTCCTTTCATATGTCCAATCGAAATGACTTAACCAATTCGCTGACCTTCCTCTTGGTCCCTCACAAGTGGCCAACTCCCAAGACTAACCAAGACTTCTATGTTTGTTCTCGCTAGATGCAACCTTCCACCACCTAGATCTACAACCATGACTAGCCCTCAATCAATTAAAATAACAAGTGGTTTGTTGTTGATTCGTAGAGACTTCCTCTTCAATCATGTGCGATTGAAATTATGCTTGCTTATTTTCCAGTAGTCGCCAGATCCTTAGCATCTCTAACGCCTATATCCTCCATCAAGCCTTGCGCATCAGCATGGACAGCTCTTGCTTCTAGGATTTCCCACCTATGATTCCTTTTATAGCCCCCAACACTCCATAGGTGGAGGCCTTGCCATCTGCTCACTCCCTTCAACATTCCTAGGATCTTTAAAAGATGACCCCTGTGGCCATTTGCAGGCATGCTCTCTCACTGCTCTCTTAAACCTCTTCCTTGTCATCCCAAGCCTTCCCAGGTAGGCCTTCCTCCAGTCGTCATACAAGCATTTCACCTTCATTGTTTCCCTTCCATGGTCTTAGGGATTTTACTCATATTGAATCTTTGGTTACTCTGATGGAAGGTGGGCACCCACCCTATACCTCCTCAACTTTTCGATACTGCCTTTGATGAATGGAACATACTTCAGTTCCAGAAAACTTCGTCTTCATACCACCAATAGTCATACTTTCCCAACTTCTGAGTTCAAAGAACTCCTTCATCTTTCTGTCATAGTATCTTTAGTCGCATTTCTTCTAAATACCCTTAAATTCCTTCCAGACCTCCTTTCTCTTTGATGTGTTGCAACTGCACAAACCGGTCCCACCACATGGATGTTTTTCCTTCAGCTGGTATACATTGCACTTTCCTTTTCCTCGCATATGCACTGCTAGCTGAAAGCATTTCTTCATGCCAAGCAACCATGTCTCCCAACATCTTCCTCCTTTATGTTCCTCCATCTAACGTTGTTTAATTTTCATCTCCCTTCAATTCTCCGTGATTTCAATGTCGGGTAGGGGGATGGCTCGAATCCACTGCGGTGTCTTCCGTCAATGTCTTTGGAGTGACTAGGAGGTTCTGGCCACCACTCCTCACCTACTTCTTCTCCCATGTGGTTCTACAACCTCCATTGCATTTGAAGCCCTCCTTCCCCTCGAAGCTTTTTATTCTTTCTAGGCTCTTCAAAATTTTTAAGTTTAATTCACCCTCCCAATCCCTCACTTTCATGAGCTGGGACTATCACCAAGAGCCTTTGGGCATCTTTTTGTAATCCTTCAATGATTTTCATTATGTATCCTTCCTTATCCATCTCCTTTACATGCCCATTAGAATTGGATCCTTCTCGGTTCTGTGCGTTAACATCCTTCCTTCCCCGTTTCACTTCTATTTCGTGGTACTTTCACCCATACTACCAAGGAGCTACAACGAGTCCTCGGACTGGAATCAGACACGATCGCAATTAAATTCAAGTTTGTCGTAATTCATCAAACTTCACGAACAATCCACAACATTTATAACTAATACTTAACAAGAACGAAAGACATTTTGATTCAATGGGTTTTCTGAGCTCTCGCACATTCAGACTTCGGGTTTTTTTTGAAACTTCAACTTTCAGCATTTCAGGACTTCGACTCCTTGGGTTTTCTGCACTTTATCTTCATTAATGCTAGATTCTCAACTTCTTGTCACTCCTATCCCCAAAATCCAATACACGGTTTCTTATACATGCGTGATCCAACGATCCTCGACAAGCTAGATCTAATGGTCCAGATCCTTTCTTGGTTTTGGGCTTCCAAACGCCGGGATAAGTTTAACTCCCATTAGGTCTCTCCTAGACTCGTGGTTCACATCGACTCTTGTATGACTACAACAGCCTCCATTGGGGTTTCTGGGACTTTCCCAATGTCAAGCATTTATATGTCCTCAGATTCTGGGATTCCCCGAACCCGATTGATGGATGACTTCCTTCCGTGAACTTTCCGGGAATGTAATCTCCTACCACACGCCCCAACACCTGGCCCTCGCCTTCGCTTATTTAGCTTATTTCAGTACGCTCCGGTAGTTTTATTCGATTCGCTAAACGCCGAACTCCTGAGCATGCCGATGGCTCCTCCCACCTCGCTTCCATGTCCCAACCGATGGACGGCTCAGACCAATATCGATTTCAAGAATCCTGTGATTCCCCTCATGACAAAGTTCTATAACAACTCAAAACCCAGAGTTGATATACCGACATTGGTCGCCGACTGCCACGTATCTCAATAAATGGATGTTTCTGACGCTCGACTTCCACCATGGAAATTCCTTATCTCATGTCATCGTGACTCCCCATTTCACGAATGTCGATATCCCATTATTTCGATCAAATGCCAATCTAAGTTTTATTAATAGGGTAACATTATATTATATTTTCCTATTATTGCCCCCACGAGTATGGCTGATCATTAAACTTTATATTTAATATATAGTTTAAAAAAATTAAATGGATATAATGGTATTAGAATTTCAAACTATGTCTTATTGTGAATACCTCACTTATTATGAATTACATTAAGAATGCCCAAAAATTCAATATGGTGCTTATATCAAACTTCAATTGTAATTACAATACAATATATTAATGAAATAATTGTTCATAAAAGCTTTGTTTCTTTTAAAATATTGGATCTTAAAAATAAAATAATTATTCATAGCTGTAAGTTTAGAATTTTATTTTATTTTTAAATATTAAAAAAAAAAAAAAAAAAAAAAAAATTCTTTTAAAATATTGAATCTTTATTATTTAAATAAATTTCTACCACTTTAAGGATGTCTAAAAAAAATTCAAAATCAATAATGATATTATGCACATATTTTGTGCTTAAAGTTATCTTCCAATAGCTTGGAGGCCATTAAATTTGAACATGGAATCGATATCCATGGACCATAGCCATCATTTAGGGTTCTTTATTCTTGAGTGAACTGCCACATGGTTTAGATTGGTCATGTGAATTCTAATTCTTGTTGTGCTTTTAAATATGTCTAACATCGTTAATGCGTTAGTGAAACAATGCATGTGTTCCTTGTTTGATGTTTATCATGATCATGGTAAATTATTGTAGAAAGGCAAGTAGAAGTGTTATTCCAAAGTAGATATGTGATTATAATGTTTATGTTAATTCTTCCAAGTTCTTGATATTAGTCGTCATCTTAATTTCCAAACATCTCTCCAACAAATAGTGGAAGTTTCTCACTCAAATTGGATGTTAACGGGTGGGGAGAAGAGAGTGGTGCCCGCTGCCACCACGAAAGCAATGAAGACCCAGGGGAGGCTGCTACAGGTAATGGGTGACAGTGTCTAACGTTGGGAGAAAGGACGATGAGAGATGAGATATGGGACGCCTCCCATTCACTACAAGGATGATGGTTGTGCATGTCAAGGTTATAGAGCAGTACAAGAGATGTGAATAAATGAAGGTTGAAGGGAGGCTCGACTAGACATGGTACGATGTAGTTAGTTGCGAGAGACATCATTTTGTGATGATGGACATTGAAGGTGGCATAATGTAAGAGAGTTGTGTTGGGCTATATGAGGGGCAATGGTTTATTTCAGCAGGTTCATAGTAGCTTGACAGAGAAAAACATGGAGTCAAGTCGCTAAGGCACTTGGGGCATGCACACACCCTCACTCTCGACCTCCCATCCAACCTTGCCTATTTTTTTTCTCTGGTGCTCTATGTCTTTTTCGGTGTGTGGTTGAGGGGATTTTGCTCAGTTTATCATATTAGTGTTGTGGATATCTATGAGATAAGTTGGGTTATAGATGGTCTGGGGTGTATTTGGGGGAGCTAGGTAAAATTCATGTCAGAACCTTGTAGGTCATGGCATGTTCTCTATCTTTCACTCAATGAGTTGGTGGGTTTGTTACAAGAGCAACTATTGTCCTATGGAAGTTTACTTGAGTGGATTGAGATGACGACGAGGTCTGGCCGAGGGGGAAGAGGGACTAAGAGACGGGATGCAAACACCATTGAATGGCTCCATCGACTCATAAATCTCCAACAACAACAAAGGTGAAGAAAGAGGCATGGGAGGCAGAGTGTTTATTTATAGTGTGTTGATGTTTTGGTAGCATCAAGAGTATTCTCATATTTGTGGGGCTATGTGGGCTTGTTGATGGGCCTTATGGGCTTATGTTGGGGCCTCACACCCACATGTGTGAATAAACAAGTCTAATTTAATGTTGAGTTAATTTTGGGGCTTCTTTCATACCCTTTTGAGTCATATAAAGGGAGATCATGTGAGAAGGTGAAACATAAGGTGAATGCGACATTCATTCTTGGAGAGAAGGTTGTGGTGACCTCAACCAACTATGGAGAGGGGGTGAATAGGCCTTAGTTCTACACCTTTATGATTGTTTTGGGTAGGTACCTTGGAGAGGAGGGTCGGGTATGCCTAGATCCATCTAGGAAGAAGAGGACAGACAGTCGCAGGTCTGTTGGGGCAACTTCTGAGTGGCCAACAACTAAGGAGAATCCTAGTCGATGAGGTTAGGAGGCTTGGCCTACTAGGAGAGGCCATTCATAGGTTTGTTGGGCAATGAGAAAGGATGCCAAAGGTGGTTATAGGGATCGACCTGCTGTAAGAAGGAAGTCATAGCCTAGGAGAGGATTGACCTGGAAGTCTAGAGGTAATCGCAGGTCTTGGGGGGCTGGAAATGCCAACCAAAGGTCCTTTGGGACAATTTTATGGGTTTGGAATAGGTTTTGGAGGGTTTGACCAGCAAAGGAAGGCAACCCCTGGTGGAGAGGAGGCTCATCTTAGTAAAGAAAGGTTGCAACATGGTCTTGGGATAGTCAAGGAGACTCTATCAACAAGGAGAAGGGTTATCACAGGTGGACAACAGACCTATACTGTAGCCGCAAACTTGAGGGCAGGTTAAGGGTAGTTCTAGAGGTTTAGAACAACGGAGTCTCATGGAAATCTTGTTGCATCCCTTGAGGGTTGGTACAACAATCCTGGAACAACTCTTTGGGTAGCTTTTGAGGACTAGGACAAGCCCGAGTGTAGGTCTGATTGGTGAGAAAAAGGAGGGGTCGGTGGCACCTGTTCGATGAGCAGATCAAAGGAGGTCGTAGCCTTGGGAAGGTCGAAGGCCAAGCTTGTGTACAACAACAGAGGAGGGTTTGGGAGAAACCCTTGGCCTACTATGCATGACAAGGACAACCAACAATGGGTTGTTACAGTCAGCCTATGTGAGCATAACTGGACACAGAAACTAATCAGAGTTTATGTGGTAATTTTTTAAGTGTTTTGGCATCTTTCTTTTGTGTAAGAAAAGGGCCATTTTCCCCGATACGGGAACCCATTGTTCTAAGGTTGTATTGAATTAAGAACAAGTGATTTGGGCACTAAATTCCTGTGTACTTTTGCATGATTCAATTGTTGGTTTTACTTTCTGTTGTGCTAAGTTGTTAGGCATCTGACTGTGTTTATGTTCACAGTTTAGATTGTGTAATTTATGTGTATGTTGTTGAGAACCTAAACCAAACCTGAGGTGTGATCAAAATATAACATGGTATCAAAGCCAAGCATTTTGAGATAGCAGTTGGATCTAAGTTATTTACACAAATGACAACTATGGGAGGGAGATGTAGCAGTGTTGATGAGCTAGCTCTAAGAGGGAGCTATAGTGACTGTTGCAGATGACAATAGTGTTGAGAAGACATGGAGTAGACCATTCATACTAGGAGTTGTATACTTTTGCAGCTTGGTGGTATGGCAAGATGGGATTTTTGGTGGATTGGCAGAGAGCTCGATTCGCAACAATATGTTGTTTGGTGGGTTTCCAACTCTGTGGATGGAATTTCGGTGGCTTGTCATAATGAATTGAATTGGGTGCAACTAGGGTGCTTTGGCATGGACGAGATAGCTTCATGTGTATGGTAGTTTGATGAGATAGATTCTTCATCGGACCAAAGAGTTTCACATTTGACAATGAGTCAAGGTGCGACAGTGTATGAGGTATTTGACCCAGGAGGATGAGGACACTTGTAGGGATGAGTTGTGGAGGTCTAGGGTGGACTAAACTAAGTGTCCAACCGCAACTTGGGACTGTTTCAGTGATAGTACATGGGTTCAGTTGCATCACGTGAAAAGACACAGAGAGTTATGTGACTTGGATGATGGACTTGGGAAGAGCTTCATTGGATGGTCGTGACTCGGTTAAGTGGGAGGCTTTCCTTGGGAAGATTGCATGGTTCTTATACAGTGGGAGCCAGTGGCACGTGACAGGAGCATGATATTTTTTCGAGATATTCACAGAGTTTGACTCATGTATGTATGTGGAGCTTGGTATGGGGACCATACATGCAGTGAAAGGATGTGAAACAATGTCATACTAGATGGATTCAAGAGATGTGTTGAGGGTAACAAATGTGTTATGGGTGCCAGAACTCAGGATGAGTGTGCTCTCAATCTCAAAGATTGAGAAGAAGGGCTACGCATTTTTTTGTTCCTGGACGGACAAGTGTTGTTCATGCCTAGAGGATCTAGCTCCAACATAGGAGTGGTTCTTAAAGTTAGAGAGATCAACTTGTATAGGCTAAAGGGCCAGCCTATGCTAGCAATGCCTAGTAGTAGCAGAGTGACAGTGAACAAGGAGCAGGTAGCTATGAAGGTTGTGCAGACTCAAAGGGAGCCCGACTTCAAAGGGATTCAACAGAATTAGAGGGATTCCTACTTCAGAGGGAGTCAGAAGGCTCAGAGGGAGAGTCAACTATCCAGAGGAAATCTACCTTTAGATTCAGATGGGAGAGAGGAGTCTTCCAATATTATCAGAAAGTTTTCATGGGTTGAGGAATTTGGTTAGGAAGCTCATAAGCGAAAGGATTCTAGGAGCAACGTGTCTTCCAAGAAGGGACCATCCCATATAACAAGATTTTCTTCAGTGACAAAGGGAGCAACCAATCAAGTGGATTAGAGAGCATTTGTGGTAGCGGATCCAGTGCAGGAGACAGAGCTACCTCTAGGTCATATTGGTGGTGGTGAGAATACATCCCTCGCTAAGAGGGAGTGTTGATGTTTTGGTATCATCATGAGTATTCTCACATGTGTGGGGCTCTGTGGGCTTGTTGATGGGCCTTGTGGGCTTGTGTTGGGACCTCACACCCACATGGTTGGGCTTCACACCCACATGTGTGAATAAACAAGTCTAATTTAATGTTGAGTTAATTTTGGGACTTCTTCCATACCCTTTTGAGACATATAAAGGGAGATCATGTGAGAAGGTGAAACATAAGGTGATTATGACATTCATTCTTGGAGAGAAGGTTGTGGTGACCTCACCCATCTATGGAGAGAGGCTGAATAGGCCTTAATTCTACACATTTGTGATTGTTTTTGGCAAGTACCTTGGAGAGGAGGGTCAAGTAGGCCTAGATGTAGCCAGGAAGAAGAGGAAAACCAATCATAGGTCTGTTGGGGTGGATTCTAAGTGGTTCTAAGCTAAGGAGATCCTATCCGCCGAGGTTAGGAGGCTCGACCTGCTAGGAGAGGCCATCTATAGGTCTGTTGGGTAGTGAGAAAGGTTTCCAAAAGTGGTTGGAGGGATCAACCTACTAGAAGAAGGAAAATACACCCTAGGAGAGGCTCGACCTGCAATTCTAGAGGAAGTCACAGGTCTTGGGGGGATGGAAAATCCAAACACAGGTCCTTTGGGACATTTTTAAGGGGATGGAACAAGTTTTGGAGGGTTCCTCCAGCAAAGGAAGGCAGACCCTGGTGGAGAGGAGGATCGGTCTAGTAAAGAAAGGTTGCAACAGGGTCTTGGGACAGTCAAGGAGGCTCTGCCAACAAGGAGAAGGGATGTCACAGGTGGACAACGGACTTGTACCTTAGTCATAGACTTGAGGATAGGTTAAGGGCAGTTCTGGAGGTCTAGAATAACAAAGTCTTGGGGAAGTCTTGTTACAACCCTTGAGGGTTGGTACAATAGTCCTGGAATAGCTCTTTGGGAAGCCTTTGAGGACTAGGATTGCCCCAGGTATAGGTCTGATTGGTGAGCAAAAGAAGGGGTCGGTGACACCTGTTTGGTGAGTAGATCAGAGGAGGTCTTAGCCTTGGAAGGAGGTTCGACCTTCCCAAGGCTAAAAGGAGGTTGTTACAATCATCCTATCTGAGTAGAATTGAACACAGAAACCAAGGAGGGTTTTTGCATTGATTTTGTAAGTGTTTTGGCATCTCTCTTTTTTGTAAGAAAAGGGCCATTTTCCCTGGTACGGGAGCCCATTGCTCTAAGGTTGTATTGAATTAAGAACAAGTGATTTGGACATTAAATTCATGTGTACTTGTGCATGATTCAATTGTTGCTTTTACTTTCCATTGTGCTAAGTTGTTAGGCATCTCAATGTGTTTATGTTCACAATTTAGATTATGTAATTTCAGTGTATGTTGTTGAGAACCTAGACCAGACCCGAGGTATGATCAAAATCTAACATGGTGAACTTTTCAGACTTGACGAGAGTGCAATTTGAGGAGCTAGAGGAAGCAATTCGGGATAGATGTAAAAAAATATCAGACGACCGGCTCTTGGAGGACCTAGAATGTTGGGTGTTAGAACCAAGGTACTCTCAAACTAAGGAGACCAAGTATTTTCGAATTGTAGAAATGTATTGGATGGTTAAGGCCATGATCACTGAAGCCATGAAAATAAATAGGATGAGCAGTAAGACATCCTACACATCATCCAAATATTTGAAGGAAAATTCAAGCCAGTGTGTAAAGTTGTATTTGGGATTAGTATCTCATTCACTTTGATGGAAGAAGAGAAGAAGGGGAAGTAGAAAAATGAAGAATTTTCTAGCTATGTGGGTACCCAAGCCAACCCAATTGAAATTAATGATGACCCCCGACCATCTAGAATGGCTCATGAGCAGGCTGGCAAGGAAGACGTGCTACTAGAATTGGGAGTAGAGGAAAATCCACCTTCCCCCATTGCATAATGTATGTTATGTCTAATAGTCCCTTTTTTCTTTACAGTTCTAGATGCATATGGATAGTTATGGTGTCATTTTTTGGATGTAAACCAATGTTAACATGGTATAATATGAACATTATACCATGAAAACAATATATTGGTAGAGGCTCTATTTTTCTCTTAAGGCAAGTGATCCAGATGGATATCGGTGGCCACCCACCTTTTCCAACTGGCTCAAAACAGTTTTCTGAAAATTTTGGCAATTTACTATTTTTAGCAGTTTTAACTTCCGGGGCCATTTTGAGGGCCTAAATGAAGGTTTTTTTGGGGGATAGAGCTCCTCAATTATAATTGGAGGCATAATTGAGCCCCCAAAATGAATCTCCTCGACGATACCTTTTCAACGGGCTATCACATGCCTAAAACGGAGATCGTATGCAAAAGTTACGACCTCGGGAAGTTGATGTACTAACTTACCCAAACGGGGCCCACATGATTTTTGGTGCTTCATCTCCTAGGGTTAGGTTTTTGGATGTATAGGGGTTTTGGCATTCTTGTTTATTGTAAAAAGGCCTTCAGATTCTCATTGTAATCTTCTTCTTGCGAATGCGCGCAACCATCACATTTCTTCTCAGAGATAAGCCGCCACCATTCCAGCAAGCTTGTTTCCGCTGCATTTT
>SNQJ01S0032952.1:57411-68830 GCA_010110895.2 Picea sitchensis
AATCAATGAATTTCACCAATCACCACATCTAAATATAAAAAGTTGTACTATGTATTTATTATTATGCATTATTATATTTATTATCTAATATATTATTTATTATTATATTTATAATATATTTATTATATTTATATTATATTTATAATATATTTATTATATTTATATTATATTTATGAATATTATAGTTCCATTCAACTTACGGTTCATTATATATTTTGAATAACAAACAACCCTTAATTATTATCTTTTGACAAAAAATATTCATTACTTGTGCATTTCATTGTTCAACATGTATTTCCCAATTTACTCAGCAGGGACTGAGTTGCCATGCAACCCTTGTTATTAGTTGAAATGGATACAAAATTCAAAATTACATGAGTCACATTATAAAAATGTTGTTGCATGACATATTCTTTGGTTATAAATGTTGTTGTGTAACATTAACGTTCATAATAAATGAATGGGCATGTAACTACAAATTTATGTATAAATAATATTTTGTTTTTAATTTTATTTTTCATATATAATGTTGATGAAGAGATAATAAAAATTAATTTCCTGATAATTTGTATAAATAATATTTTGTTTTTAATTTTATTTTTCATGTATAATGTTTATGAAGAAATAATAAAAATTAATTTCATATATTTTATTTACAATGCATTTGATTTTTTTAATTTATTAAAATTAAATTTTGAAATATTGTTATATATATATATATATGAAAAATTAAAATTGCTTTTGAATAGTAAAGAATTCGACAATGGTAAATTGTTAATTTGTGAAGGGATGAAACTATAACACAGATGATTGCTTAGGCTTCCCACGTTAGGAATAATGAGGGGTGATGACCGAGAACACCTATATTAGAACATAGTTGGATTTTGGCACCAAAGTTTTATGCTTTGTGGTCAACATAGTAAACCAGAGGGAGGACTTCCTAATGATCCAACAACTTTTGCTACAAATAGGTGGTCGTTGCTTGTAAGTGGAGCAACAAAAATTTATCCTACTTAAAAGAAATGATGAAAAGTCAATATACTTTGATTCCATAGCAATTACTACTATAGTCCTCTGTCACATGCAAGGACTAACAAAATTACCGTGAATGGTTATGTTAATTATAATAATGTATCAAATTATATGCATAATCAAAATATTTAGCAAGTTTGATGCGGTACACCATCATGAAATAATATCATGTGTAATGTTATGTTTTGATTGCGTGAGTGATCAAATTTGAACAACTAATCTTAATTTCACTTTCAAGAGTACATATCCATTGAAACCTTCCATGGTGAAAAGTTTTTAAGTTTTTTTTTTTTTTTTGGCAATTTTTTTTTGTAATTTGATTATTTGAAATAACAAAATTACATTTCATAGAATGTCTATCAAAATTTTCATAAATTCGCACTATATGGTATAACAAGTAAAACTGCTCCTATCTCATGTCACCAAAAAAGAGAACTAGTTTATAAATTGTTATAGAGCCAAGTGGGCCTTTATATCTTAAGGCAGCGGGAGCCAAGGCTAGAACTTAAAATGGTGAACATTATAGTAATTACCCTCATAGTAGTATGGATACATGGTTTTGAATATGAAGGATTCAATTTGCAAAATACAAGGGATGATGTTGTAAGTGCTGTAGTGGTTTCAACAATAACCTCTACACTAGGAAGTACCAACTAGTCAAGGCCTAATCAACCCTTGCTTGTAGGGGTTCAGGATCATCGGGTGAAAATGAGAAAGGGTTAATTAGGAAAAGCGAGTTGGTGAGCAAGGCATAGGCATTGGTTGACCCAATTTGTGAAAAGACTTTTCGAAATATCCCCTCCAAGCTCCACTTGCTAAGWAACAAGAGAGAGTTGAAACCTCTAGAGATGGAATGGAAATGGGAGACATCTTATCTACGTGAAAACAATGCATGGCATAGGATCRCCATCACYTGGCTATCCATCCCTTTTCTACATGTAGAGGATACATACAGATAAGGGATGATGTTGTAAGTGTTGTAGTGGTTACAACGACAATCTCTACACTAGGATGTTGGATGTCAATTTTTATATACAATCATGATAGTGTCATGCTAAGAGATATATAACCTTAAGAACCAACTAAGGTTGTTGAAGAGATATTTAAATCAATTGAATCAACGAGCTTAGTTAGGATAAAATTTGCAAGATAAGGCTGATACTAACTATCCATCAATATGGTATGATCTTAACATTGTCTCCATGAAGTATGGGTGGTCAACAATGATGGTGTAGATAGGACAATCCCCAGATAGCTCCTAGTGCTATACTATACATAATTTCCATGTCCAACATACTTCTCTTCTCATGTAGGAACCCACCCAATCTTACATGGGGCATACAATCATAAATTAGAAGATTTAATCACATGTTCATTCAATAATGGATTGGTGAATGATGTTTCTATGGTGAATGACGCCCATTGGCTTAATCTATTCACCTTCGTCGATAACAAATCAATGACATTTTCTCTTATTCTATTCATTCCTTTTACATAGTTTCTTCATCCTTATCATGTCCCCACTAGCCATGTTTTTTCTTCATCCCTATCATGTCGCCACTAGCCATCTTTACCTTATAGAATACACCCGAGCAACCTTTCTTGATTATGTTATTGTCAACCATAGCATGGACAATTTCTTTAGATGAGAAATTGAGTATATGAAGCAAAGCCATTTTCCATGTCCAATCAATATTTGAACTATCCATCTTTTTCCCATTCTATGTATTCTTGTCACCAATTTGATGCCCAAAAACACCATAATTGTTGTCATGCTGAAAGATAGATCACAACCAACATAACCTCACAAGAGTTCATGTTTGTAGGTGCCTCAATGCCTATAAATAAAATGTCCTCCAATGTGCAAGGTGCTACAATGTCAAATATGTCACTTGCAAGAAATCTCTCAATAGACAAGTTTCTAGAAATCATATTATGAGATAGATTTAAGAATCCCAGAGAATTGTACTACTATGGAACCTAAAACAAGTCAATACCTGCAAATTATTGCATTAGCTAAGGTTCAATGACATTGTCCCTAAAATATGGTCCAGGAAATATGGTGGTACTAGAGAAGTGTGCATTCGTTGCCTCTGATGGTTGAAGTCTACAAAAATAATTAATATGATGTTGACCTGTTTTTTTTTTTTTTTAAGTAAAAAGGGGAGAACCTGTTATATTATCATTGCCGAGTTACAGAGTCTGTTTACGATGCCAGTTGTCCCGCCTAAGCAGGAAACCGAGACAGCTGGGCATTCTATGCCATTTGTTTCCAAGCAAACAAAACTATCAGAGTTCAGTCCTGCCCGAAGGAAACCAGGACGCCTAGCCATTAAGTTCAGTCTGTGTACTAAAAACCTAGTTGCAACATAACTAAGATCTAACTGGGCAAAGACCTGGTTCAAAAACAAAAAAAAGATTGCTAACTAAGAACATCACTGAACCTTTTATCCAGCCGGCTCATCCTCGTCCCCGTGCCTTCGCCATCCTGCTGGAAACGCATAAGCTTGCGTGCACGTAGGGCATTGCCTTTTCAGGAGAGTCCTGGAGTGAGTAGCGAACAACATGTCGAGTCGATGGTTGATTCGAGCGATGCGAAAGATCTGATCGTCCAACAGGCTCCGCATATCAAATATTAGAGCTAGGTACCCCGGATTGGTGAAAGGATGCTGGTCCTACCAATTGCCGTCAGCAAAGGCTAAGGGAATTGGCCCCGTTGCTCCTTCGCTTGCATGTGATTCGTTGTCTTGATGTGCCAACCGATTGAATAGCTGAGTCGCCTCCTCCATAGGTGCACCAGTGGGTGAGTCGTTTCTTCCTTTTGCGTAGGACGAGGTCTCTTCTTCAACATAGCAGGTGGTGAATTCCTCTGCTGGGCGAGTTGCACTGGAGCCAAGCGGTTTGCTCGAAGGTGAAATCTTGTCATTAGTGCCAAAATCAGTGGGAGGATTCCAATTGTCCGGGACTGTGAACAGAGGGAGCTCCGAATAGCTTTGCATAGCCTCGTCTAGGGTGATCTCTTCCACGTACGCCATTGGAGGCGTTCGAGGTTTCCTGTGTCTTCGCGAGGATGCCATGGCCAACGCCTACTCGAATTTCTTCTGCCTCTGTCGGCGAGATTCGGCTATGTACCAAGTTGCGCCCCTACGTGGCTTTCCTCGTGCTCTGGGCATAATGAAGAACCTGGAGATGTCCAAGGTTCCCTGCGGGTGGATGGCTCTGCTCCAAAACTCCAGTGGGTCTGCGAAATTCGGCTCTGCGAAATTCAGCTCTGCATTTGACTTTGCGGTAAGCGAATGCCGCTCAATGTTGTCGAGACGGGTGATAAGGAGGAGGACGATGACGACTTCCATGGCCATTAAGGCTGGCTTCCGAGTGGTCTGGTGCACTGTACTGGTCACTTGCGCGAAGGGCCTCATCTCCTGGATAATGCTGCACGGTTTCATTCTCGTTTAATTGCTGAGGGGATGGTTGTCGGTGGTTGTATTAATGGTGCATCCTGGCGTTATCCCGCGTGGCTCGGCTCTGCGACGTGGCACCCCATCCGGGGTATGATGTTGACATGTTAGCATAATGTTGGTCATTCTTTTCAAATTTTACAATATTTGTTTTCCTTTGTAAATTAAAAATTTAAAACCATTTTGATTAAACTACACTTCTAAGACAAGTTTGAACACTTCAAAAGGAATGGAAAAGATTTAATTTTGATCATTGGTCATCCCATCACTAAAGAAAGTTGCTCCCCCCCACCTGGAGGGTGAGTTGTGCATGTGTGTGCTTGAAGGGTAAGTAGTTGGGGCGAGAGTGTGCATGTGTATGCTTGAACACCATACACCCTCATGTCCTACCACACACCCTATTGGGAATGAAGATGTGCATATCACCCCTTGAAAAGGTAAGTGGTGGGGGGTGAGGTGTATATTTATGTTCTTGAAAACATAAACATGCACATTGTCATCCCTTTAACACCCACCCTCTCAAGGATAAGGGTGTACATGTAACCTCTAAGAGGGTGGGTGATGGGGTGTACATTGTCATAAAGTGTGAGACATCTACACACTCTCACCTTTAATACCTAACTTTTTAAAGTGAAAGTGAACATATCACCTTTGAAAAAGTATAGAACACCTCTCTCTTTATATATATATATATGCTCACATACATATGAATATTCACAAAAGTATTTTAAATTGGGAGTTAATATTTTTTTTCATTTATCTTTATATTTTATTTATATTATTTATATAGGTAAAAAGTCTTTCATAATCTTCACCTTTTAGATACTTTAAAACAAGGTTAATTTCATTATTTTTTTTTAATTTTTTTATATGTAAAAAGTCTTTTGTAATCTTTACTTTTTCCTTTTAGATACTTTAAAATGAAATTAATTTTATTTTATATATGAAAGATCATATTTTTATCATTATCATCTACCACACGGGTGTAAAGAAACACCAAACATTCCTAACTATGACAACCAATGAATGAATATAGGGTACATACAAAATACAATAAATATATATTGAAGTGAAGCATGAATCTTCTTCCCCACCATGAAGATGAACCATGAGATTCCTCTGTACTTCATAACAATTTTGTGATCTATTATTATTATTATCATATATGGGAGAGTAGATGAGATTGTGTGTACTACTAGTTTCTTTACACGTGGATAAAACTTTAAAATGATATTAAATTTTTATAACATTTAATAATCTCAAAATTATTATTTGGATTTTTTATTTGATGTTTTCAAGCACCCATGTTACCATATCTAGTAGTGTTAATTAAGATACAATACCTTTCAAGAGGACACCTCGATTTTGCAGCAAATTAGGTAACTACCAAAATATTTATGNTCTCAAAATTATTATTTGGATTTTTTATTTGATGTTTTCAAGCACCCATGTTACCATATCTAGTAGTGTTAATTAAGATACAATACCTTTCAAGAGGACACCTCGATTTTGCAGCAAATTAGGTAACTACCAAAATATTTATGTATTTTCGTTAAAAGGTCCAAAGGTGCATTCCACTTTAAGCATTGATTGGCAAGGTAAGATACACTAAATCGTGAGAATAATTATTTATATATTTAATTTATTATTTAATAAAATTTGTGAGAGATATCATGGGACGAAGATCTTCGCATATTGAAATATTCACTTTATTTCTATGCTCGGAAGTACTTTGTCTTTTTATTAGAGAGGTTATTTAGTTTTAAAAGTTCTTTGTCTTTTTATTAAAGAGTTTATATAGTTTTAAAAGTCGTTAGATAGTTTTAAAATTTTATTTTAATTGAGATTTGTTATTTTATTATCTTGTCAATTTAGGTAGATTGAAAAAGGTATATAAATTCCACTGAATAATTTAGAGTTTATATAGTTTTAAAAGTCGTTAGATAGTTTTAAAATTTTATTTTATTTGAGATTTGTTATTTTATTATCTTGTCTTTTTCCAGTAGATTTGTTATTTTATTATCTTGTCAATTTAGGTAGATTGAAAAAGGTATATAAATTCCATTGAATAATTTGGGTTAAGTTTTATTTATAGGTTAATAAAGTTTGTTGGATGAATGAAAGAGGAGTGTTATTATTCTCTCAATTGAAGTTTAAGTATCTTTATTGATATATTTTTTTGGTCGTATTTATCCTTATGTTTGTGTTTGTAATTAAGGCTAGGTGCAAGGTTAGGATGATTTCGATAGATAAAATACCTTTAGTCATAACAATTTAGTGGAAGTCGTAACAATTTAGTGGAAGGGTCCTAATTGTAGGATGAAAGACACTTCTCATTGCAATAGATAAATATGCTTGCATGGGATTGTTATCAACCCTTAATCTAAAGCCTCAATGGAGAATAACACTACCCTACTTAAATATCAAACCAAAAACTTGTTAATTAAAACTAATTTTTAGATTAGCAAAGCTTTTAGCATTTTGGGTGTACAATTACTTGGTGAAGAGAAGAACTGTTCTCCAAGTTTTTAAGAATAAAAAATCAACATGGTTCATTTTTAGACGATTCATTTATTACAAGTTCCATTAAATTGAATAAAAAATCAACATGGTTCATTTTTAGACGATTCATTTATTACAAGTTCCATTAAATTGCTGAGCTTGTGTGATTTGTGAGTGCCTTATAACATCGGTGATTAAACTTGATCTTTGAAACCTTCCATCTCTTTTGATTTCTAAGACATTATTGTCTTTTATCTTATGTTTGGAATCTGCCTTTTACTTAATTGTCAAGGTGAGGTAATTATGATTTATGAAGTACTACATGTATCAAAAACTTTTTCAACTTCGAAATTGACTTTAAGATGTAAGACCTCAAGTTGATGTTATAGAATTTTTTATTTATTATTGCACTACTATTATGACTTAGCATTGCATGTATGCTATTTGGGTTCCCTTCATTGTGATCTATAATTTTGTGATGCCTTCTAAATTACAAATATACTAAAAATCAAATTGTTTAGGGTTTTCATCATATTAATAATATGATTTTTATGTATCCATCTAAATTTATATTTACAAAAAAAATGTTTACAATCACTTGTTGTTTTCTTTCAATATCTAAAACAAGGTTGTGTTTGTTATTTGTTAGTGCTCAATCATTTGTTATAAATGTTATTGAGTATATTTATCTTTGAAAAAACGTATAATTAACATATCTTCATCTTAATCTTAAATTTATTAAGAGCATATTGACTTATCTCATTAATTTTGGTAATCAACATTGATGACATAAGAAGAAAACCTAACTCTACAATACTTAAATATATTAAGTGTTAAGAGGGTGTAATGTCCCATTTTTGTGAGTTTAGAAAAATTAAATATTTAATTAATTATTTGGTTATTTTGTCTAAATATAATTTGACAACTAATCTTTAATTAATTATTATTTAATTTTAAGTGGCTTAAATAAAAGATAAACATTATAAAGTCACTTTATTAAAAAGTGTTTTTTTAGAAGCTTTGAGGAGGTCAAGTTAGATCTTTGTAGAAATATCCAATGAGTCTTTAAAATGAGAGAAGAGCAATTCATTTGGCCATGTCAGATTTGATGATTATTTCTTGTGGAGTGCTCGGTGGGTCGATGTTTTCGTTAGGGTTTTAGCAAAACCCTTTCATTGGAGTTTGGCTTTGGTGGTGAAACTATCCGCCCTAGTTAAACAAAGAGGGGAATCCATCCGGGGTTTCCAGTGGAGCTTTAGTCCAGTTTAGCTTCAGTCCGGTTTCATCTTTGGTGTTCTGTTTGAAGAGATCATGCATTGTTCCAAGTTATGTTTGTTATTTTTTTTTTTATGGCTGACGGAATTAACAACTAGTTGGGCACGTACTCGCGTTACATGTGGTCATGTTATCCAACTGCTACCACTATAACCTCCAGGTGTGCCCATGCTGCCCCACGCGCTACACACTAGATTAGTCGGGGGGAGTTGAACTCGAGAGACCTCTTTGGAACTTCATTTTCACGGCACTTGCCAATTGAGTTGCCCCCCCCCCGGGGGGGGAAGTTATGCTTGTTATTATTGATGTATTGCAATTGCCATAGCAACCATTTCTGCTTATAAAGTTGTATTCAGTGATCCCGTAATAGTAAAATGCCCCTGTTATCTCTTCGATTTATGTGTACTTTGGGTGTCTATATGATATATTTGAAGAAATTACAAGGGTTTGTAGCAAAGTTAATGCCCTAATTTTATTTACACATTAAAACCCTAGTTTTCTTATAAACGAGATCTTACAGTGGTATCCGAGAATGATGCTCGACAGTTGTGGGTCATAAGCAGGAAAATACAAGTCTTCACTTGTGGAGATTATTAGTGCTTTATATCAGAATTTACTTCAAGATTGAGAAATGAAGTTGTTGCTTGGAAGTTGTTCTTCATTAACTTAACTGTGGGCCGAGCTCCTCATTTTGGCTAAATTCTTAATTGCTGAGTCGAATCCTCTAATCCTGGGTGCAATCTTCAGGAGTGGGTCGAGTCTCTATTGCTAGGCACTATATTCCAATTTCTGGGTATATTCAGTGCTATACTGGGGGCGATTTAAACTGTTATCTACAACCCATCTACTCTTCTATTTGCAAGCAATCCCTCAATTGGGATTTGTGGGAGTCATAACTCGTTGTGTAGGATGAATTGACCTTGAGAGGGCCAAACTTGAGTAAACAGGGCACAAATAATATTGGAAAGTTCAGATCTGACTTGAAGAGGCCGAGTTCTGGCCTTATCTCTCCATTGTGGGTCGAATCCCTCTGTTGGACGAGAAATCATCTTGCTGGGACTTAGATCTGGAAGCTGGGTGAGCCTTCCTTTACCTTGGGCCGAGTAAATTGTTGTGGGATGAATCTCTGAGGTGTTGGGCACACCATTTCATCAAGTGACCGAATTTAGCCTAGTGTGGGGTGAGTCCATTGCCAGAACGGGTTTTATATGTTGCTAGGCCGAATTTGTATGGGTTATAATTGAGTTGTGGTTGAGTTCACTGCTTGGTGGGTCGAGTTGATCTTGGGAGGCGAATCTTTCATTGTGCTGGCCAAATACTTAGTTGGGGGTCATGTGAAGTACCCCATGGACTGTTTCCCACTCTGAGGGTCGAATTTCTTCCCTAGAGGAACTTATTTCATAACCTGGGCGCATATATTATGCAGGGGAGGCAAAAATAACAGTGGTTGGGCGCATATTTGAAGACATAACACAAATTTTGGGGAATAGAGCACATATTCCTGAAGAAAGAAAGAAGATTTACCTTGTTGGGCACTTCATATTGAGGTTGCACACAGTTTATTTCAAGCTGGGCATATTTCCACTTAGACTAGGCGCATTTATCCTCATATTCATGATAGAAAAATCACTCCTCTTTAGCGATGGGTCATATCTTCCATTGCAGGAGTTGATTTGTATGTTGTTTAGGTTTACCCTTATGTGGCTAAAGCTATAATTCACATCTGATAGGAAGGAAAAGTCCATACGAATCAAACTTACAACAACTATTCTCATCTATATCAGATCTCTTTAGTGCCATTGTTATGAGGTCAGTTCTATATCAATGATAGCTTGCTGCAATATGATTATTTCTCATTTTTATGTAGTAAATAAATGGGCTAGAATGCCAATGGTTTTTGCTGTCATATGCCTAATATAATTGTTGTGTTACTATTCTTTTATTGGCAAAGAGGAGCACTTGTATTCAATTTGCTTGAGTAAATATCATTGTGGGAACACATAAGATTACATCTACATGAGCTAGTGAGTAAATTCTTTGACATAATACCTTAGAGACCAAACTTAAACAAAGCTTAGAAATTTGGGTGGGAGTTTCGAGAAATTTCAAGGGTGGTATTTTATAGTTTTTTTCCCTCTTTGAATGGCTTGATTTCTTATGTTGGAGGGTCGAGTCTCCTTCTGGGTGAATTTGGTCATTGTTGGGGTCAAGATGGGCCAAGTTTTTGTTGCTCGGAGAAGTCACCTCATTTGTTGGGCGAGTTGTGACCAAGCTGGGTTGAAGGGTTGTGAGGAAGGAGTCCATTCTTTGTTGTAGAGTCTGAATATCACAAGGGGAAAATTCTGGGCGGAAAACCCATTTTTATAGTGGTGAATGCAAGGAGAGTTCTTGTTGTTACAGTCAACATTGCCTCTAATTTCCATCCAAAACAATATCAACCCGGTGGCCACATCTTCAAGATAAATCTTGTATTTTTCAGAGCTATGAATATCATTGGGATATGGATCAACTACCCTTCTTCCTCACCATCTTATCTCTTGGGCATAAATTTCATACTCAGCTTGTAGGCAGCCTTAAAGAGGGTCGAAGATTCAATTTTCAATTTGTGGGTGGTTAGAAAGAGGGGCACACCTCTATAACCAACTTGTGGCAGCAAAAGGGGAACATTGTGCCATTATTTGCAGGTTGTGGGAACCTCAACAGGGATCCAATCCAATACTACCAAATCATCTGGGTTTCAGGAAGAGGGCGCATCATTATTTGTGAAATCGTGAGAGCTTCAGAAGTGAGATTTACTGGTGCAGATTGCTCTGATACTGCCCAACACTTTTCTCCTCAACAAATCTATCATTCAAGTGTAGATCTGTGCATTTCTAAGGGCTGCTACAGTACATTGCTAGAGTTTCCATCATTCCATCTCATATCTTCATCAAACCAAACCACATATCTGCTGACTAGTGGTGTTTGTTAAGAACCAAATATCAATATAGCATAGAAAAACCTTAGAAAAAGTACTCAACGCCTTAAAAAGAGATAATTTCAGATAATAAGCCTCTTCGAGGGGGAAACCTCCTTTTACCCCACTTAAATGTTCAAGTACAAGATGATTCCAAATGAAAATGTCTCCTTGATATATATAGGAGACTAGGAGG
>SNQJ01S0032952.1:76335-88382 GCA_010110895.2 Picea sitchensis
GTGGATTGACGGATGTTGAGATGCAATCTGAGTATGATGATCAGACGATGATAAAATCAACAAAAGGAAAAATGAATCTATGTGCATGTCTCTTAAACAAATTTTGTGAAAGTGTAAAAGTTGCAAGATATAACAAACTTGTAGAATATTAAACCCAATCTTAAGCCCATTATGTCTAAAAATATTGGTCAATTTTTTTTCATATGTCATGGCGAGGGTAAACTATGTACATGTTCTCTTGAACATCATTCCACAAATATTATTTATTTTTTAGTGTCCTTTTATAAATAAAAAACCAATGTCATATTAAAGTTCCATAAACCCCAAACATATTCATAATAGGCAAAATACTCTTCAAACAAGGTACAAAACTTCACAGAGAAGTATATACTTAAAATTGGTCTTTAAAACAACTATTTGGAAAAATAAATATTGAAAAGACTATCTAGGAAAATAAGCACTTCTCCAACTAATATCCTCATGTTAACTACAAAAATGAAAGAACGAAGAGATAGTTCAAAGTTGACCAAGCTATAAAAGTCAAAGTTCTTGAGAAGTAGGGCATGCTTCGCATATAACTACTCAATTCCTTCTTCAAATTGTTTTTCATGTTCACAAAACCTCAAGCTTGAATGGATAAATAAATCTATTTTTTTTATTAAAGATCTTAATTTTGGATATGGACGTATGAACTAATCTCTTCAAATATTCAAAGTTGTGATACAATCTATGAATTGTTATTGCAATGAAATATATAAAAAAAAATTGTTGAAAGAGTGCACTTACATATGGAAAGGACGATTTAGTGTCCCCGTGCTTCCCGTAGTTGTATGTTGATGTAATTGGAAAAAGAGGCGGAGATTATGTAGATGTAACTGGAAAAAGAGGTTGAAATTATGTCGATGTAACTAGAAAAAGAGGTTGAGATTTTAGAGTAAGTCGAAAATAACATTATTTTTGGCATGCATGGTATCTAAGAATATTGTTATAGTTTGAGAAAAGATGCATCAATTTAAATATTGTTTGATTATTGAATTATAAATATAAACATCGGTTCAAAGGTTTCAAAGCCAAAGCAAAAATAACTACTAGCTTGATGCTCATGCAATATTTAATTAATATCTAATAGGAGATATAGTCACCCAAAGATTCTTCATCATAAGTTCTCTAGTGATAGCATGTACTAAATCTTTCAAAAATAAGTGGATAAAAATCTCCCATCTACTAAAAAATAACCAAAAAAAAATTACTAAAACAGAGCACCAAAAAGAGCACCAAAAACAATGTTCCAAAAACATTTAAAACAACAAATACTATGATTAGAGAAATGTTTTGGTAATCACTAATAACAAGAAAATACCCATTAGATTCAAAGGCATGATTATACTATATTAATGTGATCTCAACCATTCTATAAATATTGTATTTGTTCTGCAAACTCCAAAAGTAATGCATGTGGGATGAACTTGACTGATTTGCATTCTTCCAAATCATTATTCAAGCATCCTATGTGGTGTGCTCGCATTGTTTTGATAAGACATCAAAAGTAATATATAAAATCATGAACTTTGAATGTAAATATATAAAATCATGAACTTTGAATGTTGGAGTGCACAACAAAAATGGAATAAATCATGGTGCATTGTAATGCTAATTATGGTAATGTAATGAACCATAATTAAAACATTGTGGGCACCACTTGGAAAGAACACCACGTGCAATGTTATGTTGGGATCCCAGCTTAGGCATTATAAATTGTCCCCACTTTACAGTAAATCACCTTTCGCTATGGATGGTTTTTCAACTCTACCAATCACTCGAAATTATTTATTTAAGTTTAGATTTCTATAAATATCACTTTCCGTGCAATGCATGGAATATATTAATTGATTTGCCCTTTTTTTTTTTTGACTCTACCATTCACAAGAATTTATTTATTATTTATTATGATAAGTTGAATAATACAAATTTGTGCATTTTATTTAGCATAATTGAAGAATAATATATATAGAAACATATAAATTTGATATTAAAATAAAGTTGTAACTAAGTTGAATTATTATTAAAGAAAAAGTAAAGATTACATATTGTAATTTAAAATGTTCAAAACACATAAAATGTTTCTTCAAAATTTGATCTATTTTTTCTATCATGTATTTGTTCATAAATACCAGATATATCGACTTAACAACAAAATTACCTTTCAAACATAATTAAAATTGAATATTACGTAGAAGCTTGTTCATTAGTGGCTTCTTCCATGAGATCAACTTGAGAATTCACCACCAACTTAGTTGGATGCATGACCATCTCAATTGGAGCTAATGAGCTGACCACTCTTAAATCATATTTATGGGTGGGTAGGTATAGATATTGTACCACTAATGTTTCCTCCTTCAACTTTAATGGGACAAAGTGGAATGAACCTATGTAAAATTTAGGAATATGAGCGAAGGACTGTGTAGATTCCAATTATAGGTGAAGAAATTATGTGATTTTGGAAACCAAAGAATATAGTGCATACAATCTAGATTCCATGTCCTCATATTTCTTCATGTGATTATCCATAAACAAAGTAAAATTGTTCTCCTTTACTCTTATTGTAAACAATTGAACAACATTGTTTATGACATGTCTAGCCTATTCTTGAACTTCCACTATAGCCTTATACTCCCATTCCTCTTTCCATTTTGACCATTTCTTTGTAGAAATCGCTAATTCACCTTGCACCTCAGACACCTAGCACACACAACTCATAGTTTCTCTTCTAACCTCTATTATCTTGCACAAAATGCAACATTTAGAATGACACTTGCAACTATCCATTCTTGTTTTTCCACTAAACCCAATGAATTTCTCCATGTGATTCATTTTACATAGCACACACCAGCCCAACCAATCCCCTTTGAGCAAATTATCCCCAAAGGTTTGTGAAAAATTTATAGAAGTTGCATGAACTATGGAACTCGAATCCTTAGCAGGAACCAAAAGTGTTATCACTGAATCCTCCACATGCTTGACTCGATACATCTCACCCGATTCTAGACTACTCTCCTTGTATAGCGCACCCCTAAAACCACCAAAGGAATTACCCGAGTTGATGAGTTTGAGAACCTCAACACTAAAGAAAGTACTAGAGAAATGCTTTCAACCCCCAAGAAATGAAAAATTAAACCACATTCAAGGTTCCATCTAATCATTGGTGACATAAACATTCCCATCACAACCAAAAAAAATGAGAGAATACAAAATCTTGCAGGATCCTAAAATCAATTCTCGTCCTCACATGCATACCATAACACTTGTGATGTTTGGGAAGCCCCATTAATAAACTAAAAATAACTATCATGGGAAGAGGTAAGGAACCATACCCCCCCCCACCCATTTACATTGCAATTTACTTCCCCTAGCCCCACTCCTTCATTTTCTTTAGCACCAATGAATGAGTTATACTTTCATGGCACCTGAAAATATTCCATTACTTCAAAGTCTTCAACCAAAGCTTGAACTTTATTAATGATCCTTGCTAGTTGTGCATCTTGCAATAATGAATGAAATTGCAAATGATGTTTGATGATGGTCTAATCTCCTAACATTGTGGCACGATTGACTCCTCTTTTCTTGAGCAACATTAATCCTTGATACACCACCGACACCTCTCCTTCATCGTTTGTAGCTATCCCCGGCCCTTGAGAAAAATTAAGTTCTTTCTTTCCAACAAGATCTAGAATGATCCCCCTATTATCACCTCAATTTTGCTCACAAGAGCCATTTAGGTGATTTTCTAAAAACATCATAAATTGGAAAGAATACAACATAATAAGGCTACCTCATGGCTACTTTATATCACCTCAGAGAGCGAGGGAAAAAAATTATAAAGTGGGTTTTTACACACTTGTGCTTCCTTCTTGCATTGACACTTGCACGCCACTTCCTTTGAAATCTGCACAATTCTTCTCATAGGAGTGAGCACCCCCTTTGACACATTTAAGGAGATAGGCCTAGCTGAGATAGCTCTAAGTTGATGTATAGGAGAAATTTGATCTCCCATTCCATTTATGAGGAGTACTTTGGCCTTCCAAAGTCCCTTTCAAGCACTGGGATCTCCATTTTGAAAGAGATTTCACATTGGAACTCTTCAAAGAGTTCAAAATTTCTCTATAAATGAAATCCATGGGGTAGCATTTGAAAGAAGAGAAGAATTGCAAGGTTACGTTGTAGGAATGAGATTGAATATCATCTATCTTACTCTCTCATATTTATTATTCACCACCCTCATGCTTGTTTGTGTTCTTTCCTCAAAGAACAAAGACTTATTCATTCACCATTGTTAGAGAGGGCATTCAAGAAGCAAAAGGACCCATCCCAAGGAGAGTATTGGAGCTCATTTGCACCCAACCATTCTCCCTAATTATTGTTACTCATGTGCATGCCTTTCCATTGGTCTAATATATGAGTATTGTTGTTTCCCTCCAAGTTTTTATGTTTGAATGACACTCTTGTAGTTTAATTTTATGCATACTTCTTTGCTTTGTTTATGTAGTAATACTCTTGTGCTTGTCCCACAACTAACCATTGTCTGTTGTTTATCTTACAACCTAGTTGTTAAAGGAGATTTTGCTCACCCATGCAACTGTAAGTTTTAAACCTTCAAAGTGAAACAATGCATACATATTCTTAAGCAAAACAGAAAGAACAATAATGGCACACACACAATGCACAAAGATTTACCCTGGAAACTCTTAATTAAGAAAACCAATCAACCTTAGAGCCACACCTCTATCTTCTTCATTATATTAACTTCATTGTTCACAATACAATATATAGGTATTCCATGGAATCCAAAACCATAGTTCATTAATTCAAACTATATTACAACCCTAATCCCTTATCTAGGATCATATTACATTGGGTTGAAAATCTGTTGGCCGAAAACCACAAAACATGCCAAAAAGTAGACCAAAAACAACCCAAAAATTTTGTTCGGGGGCAAGAGGGGCCTAGTGCCTCCTAGCCCACAACACAAGTGAGAAAAAGGTGGAGATAGCCACACAAAAAATATAGCACATTCCTAACATTAACAAAATCCACACACTCCCTGTGCTTGCTCTCCCTTAAAAATGAAAGGACACAAGAAGTGAACTTTGATCCACTCATATATGCATATGTCAATATATATACATTTAATATTAATACTTTTGACATGTTGATATTAGTTTCTTTTATTAAATAATAACAATTACAATGAATGTAGAAAAATACATATAACTTTGTCATTCTAACACTAATTCTACAACTCCAAATTCCTTACCTTTAAGACCCAACACATGTATAACATAGCTATGAGGCCTAGATTTTTAGCTTTGACAAAACTTGCTACATATCACCCTTCTTGTGTAACTCATATAAAACCCATTTAAAAAACAAATTTTATATATGAATACATGTCTAATTGAAACCTCAAAGTGGAAAAACATTTGGTAGCTACTTTCATGAGAATTGCTTTCCACTTATTGTTAAAAAATGTAACAATATTCTTACAAATTCGAAGCCCATGTTACAGATTTTGGGCTTGCCAAGATTTTGCAAGAGTGTGACACCTCCCCATCTACAGGGTCATTTCGACGGTCCCTCAATCTGATTCACCGACTTCTTCTTAAGATCTTTGGCGACCCTTTTTCACTAATTCACTAATATTAAAAGTCATGGCCAAGGTGATATGTTCCACGATATTAATTACAAAAATCATACGAGCAATCAAATTAAGAGGGAAACAAAATATTATATATATATATCTCGAACTAGGGTGGTTTCTTTTTATAGATGTTTTTATAGATCAACAAAAGCTATATATTTCTCCATATGACAACATGGAATAAACTAGCATACTTTAATCTAGGTGTAATGAAATACTAAAGGAATATAGGTGTAATGGAATACTAAAGGGAATTCGGGTAGTTTTTTGTTTTTTCTAAATACATTATAGTTGAGAAAATAATTATTTCTTATTATTGGTTATTTGATCTAATTAAATTATTTTATTTTACAAATAAAAAGAATTGGGGTAGTTTTTGTTTTTTTAAATACATTATAGTTAGAAAATAATTATTTTTTATTATTGATTATTTGACATAATTAAATTATTTTATTTGTAAAATAATAATTAATGTTATATTTTTTATAACAAATTTCTTAAATTGAGTCATTGTAAATTTATTGAAAGTTTTGTTAATTTTTAATTTGTAATTCTTTTTAAGTTAAATTACAATGAAATGGAGAATTGAGGTTTGGATTTGGAAATCCATGCATTGAACACATCAACCTTGCATAGTCCTCGAGTGACCTGACTACTCTTTGTTGTCCCCATGTCCCTTGTACCCTAAAATAATGAAGAGATTGGGTATTTTGAGCTGATTTAAACTATGTGCAAACTACCTCGTGATGTAGAGAATTGAGCCTTGGATTTGGAAATCCGTGCATCCAACTAATCTACCCTGTTGTAGTCCTCGTGTGACCTCACTGACCTCTTTCATACCTATGCCCCCATGTGACCTAAAAGGATGAATCAAGGATGAACACATGTCAAGTGGAATTGCAAAACAACCATACCCATAGCATAACTATGTCGCTCTTTGTGATTCAATGCTAATGTTCCCAATTAAAGAAGTTGTTTGGATTTTAAATCTACTAAAAAAATATTGTGTAGATTAAAATTAACTAAAAACATTTTTTGCATTTGGCTCATTATTTTACCTAAATTAAAAAAATATTTTAAAATATATAAAAATTGAGTATTAATATAATTACAAATTATGTATCATGTGTATATCGAACACAATATCACAAAACAAAATGAAAAAAAAAACATTAAAACAGTTAGTAAAAACTAAAATGTAATATATAAGAGTTCAGTTAATCCATCATCATCATATATATATATATATATATATATATATATATATATATATATATATATATATATATATCATCATCACAATTATTTGCTTAAAGTACAGTGAAATGTTGGTCCTAGAGCAAGATACCTCCAGGACATAAGGAAACATGTTACTTGTTAAGACCCATATGCATCTAGTAGGAGTAAAAGTTTGTCCCATTGTAGACCACCATTTGGTTGTTTCAGAATGTGTGATTTTCCTTGAATAATGGTGATGAGTTATCCCACATTCACATATAGTAGTGAGTGATGGTTGTTCTCACCACCAATTAACAACTAGGTTGTTCTCACTACCAATTGCCAACTAAGTTTGATAAATTTTTCCACCTTCGAAGAAAAAAAAGTACAATGAACTATAAAGTATAATGAAATTTGTATAAAGTATTGTTGAATAATTCTAAAGTAAGTATTCCCTAACAAATGCCCATAGAACCACCACCGTCTAAGCATCATATAATTGACACACCACCCATATTTTTCCTTCCTTTCTACCAACATATTTTGTTAAAGGTCTTCTAACAAGTGTAACATGAATATATGTATGGTGAGAGGATGTGATGCAGAAGGTCATACAATACCCACTCATTGTTAAACCAAGTTCAATTGGTGCCTCTAATGGAGCTTTCAAGAACAATGAACTAGTGATATATAAAGAGAAGCTATCAAGGGCCATGAGGAAATGAATGGTCATTGGTATGTATCAAGACATTTTCATGGGTGATTATAATTTCATGGGTGATTATAATTTAATTAGAGGTTGGAAAACATCAATGTGCCATGTTGATTGTATGTGGGGCACTACAACTATTGTTTATAAGGTGGGATTTGTTCATGTCTGTTATACCTAGACAATCATCTTCAATGATTGTTTTATGCCTTTTACTTACCAATATTGTAGAAATATGTTGAATGCAAATTGTTGATTCTGTAATAAATTTCTTTTACATGTCGGTATTGGCTTCTCTTTTTGAATGATGTTACCATTTAATTGATTAAGAGTAGTTTGGTATTCAATACACTATTTGACACATAAATACTATTAACTTATACAAACACATAAAAAAATACAATTAAAACTTTAGTTTAAAACAATATATATATAGTATTTGCATTTGATAAATTAGTTATATGGACGTGGCCCTTCTTAGATAGGGATAAGTTGTATGATCTTGTTGAAGAGACACCTAAAGATTGTATTTGCATTTGATAAATTAGTTATGTGGACGAGGCCTTTCTTGGACACCTATAAGTTGTATGATCTTGAAGAGACACGAAGCGGATGTGTAAATTTGGAAGCAAGGAGAAGCCACTTTATCCACAAAACTAGTTTGTACTTACCCTCTATGTTTCTTTTAAAAAAAAATAGTGACTTCTTATTTTATCGACCCAAAGAAGAAAGATGGTGAACATGGAAAAATGTTTATGGATAAAGCTATATATATAAATATATGGAATATAATTTTCCTCGAATGACTATTTCTAGATTAAAGTTGTTCCACATTATTAGTCCCTGCCGTAGGCATAGAGGGACTATAATGATCGATAAATCGTTGACCTGGCATTAGTTTATGCGTTGACTAGAAATATTTGCCTATTGTCTATTGTTGGAACAAGGGAAGTGAAAACATCGATTTTTATATAATAAAAAGTATCATGTTTGTCAAGATCTGATTGGACAAAGGATTGGAGATCTTATTGTCGCCTTCGCTATTCCCAATGTAAAATATGTTTGCATTTCCAAAGTATTTGGTAGTATATGGTCATTTTTGAATCATAAATTTTGTTATGCATTCATCGAACGTGGATTAATGCTACCATTAATTCAAATGTTTGGTTTAGCATTTTATGCTAGTTAAGTTTATGGCAATGTTTGATATGGTGGCATATCCAAAGTATGGCTTTGCAATACATTCTCTGGTGTTCGAACTATGGTTACAAAAAATATATGAATTTATTTGGGATACGTCAGAGACCTGCCACATTGAATTTTTTTCTTAAATGTTTACAATGCATTTCTGACAGACTTAAATGTTTACCTAATAGGCTTGGTAGTGTTGAATGGTTACTTAACAGGCTTGTTACAAGACATTTTCTTGCGTTTTTAAAATTTATATGCTCCAGGGGCATTGCTGGTTCACTCGTCCATGCTTTCTTTTTTCATGGCACTGATTTCTTATTTGCATGTTCTCGTTGTTCTTGCTTGCTTGTTCGTGTCGTTGCAGTTTGCACGTTTGGGTTTCTGTAGTCGCAATTGGAAGAGCCTTGTTCCTGGGGGGGGTGGTTGTTGCTTGTTCCTTTCTTCGCTGTATGCCGTTTATTGTTGCTTGATTCGACTTTGCAGGGTTCCGGTGCTGCGCCTGCACTTGGGCCTTTTGTGCTTTTTGGCTGGGTTCTTATTTGGTGCTTTTTCTTGTTTGCCCAGGGTTTGCAATGTTGGGATGCTGTATCTGCGGTTGGATCTCTAGTTACATTTTTTTGCACTTCCGTTTGCATAGAATACTATCAAGATAAAATAGCAGACTAAAGAATTGCAGGCGATGTAAATTGCATCTGTTACGCGTTGAAATAGAGTTTGTTAGCCTGAAAATATATTTCATAGTTGCTGATGTGTTTTCCATGGATTCTGTGTTACTATGGTTTCATAGTTATGAGAGTGCCTTTTGTTGTGTGGGATATATAACAGTTCTTTGCCTTTTACTTTCCTGTTGTAAACTGCGTTTGACTCTAGTTTGTCGCGTTTCTAAGGTCATTCCGAGCGACCGTCGTTCGGTTGCGTACTTAGCCAGTTTTATGGACGTGGCTTCGTGAATAGGTTCTATCGAACTATGATAGGTCATGTTTAATGTATACATTAGCTTTGCTGAATTAGTTTTCTTTAAAAGAAGGTCTCCTGGATAGAAGATAATGCAATTTATGAAATTATAGGTTTCCTGGACAACATAGGTTAATGATCGCGGCTTCTGGTGCTGGCGGGTTGAAAATTGGGCTTATTAAGATAAAATAACAGAGTAAAGAATTGCAGACGATGTCAATTGCATATGTTACGCTTTGAAGTAGAGTTTGTCGAGCTCCAAATATATTTCATAACTGTCGATGCTTTTTCCATGGATTTCGTGTTACTACGGTTTTATAGTTATGAAATTACCTTTTGTTGTGTGGGAGATATAGCTCTTCTCTCCCTTTTACTTTCTTGTTGTAAATTGCGTTTGACTCTACTTTCTTGTGCTTCTGTGGTCATTCCAAGCGACTGCAGTTCAGTTGCATCCTATGACAGGTCATGTGTGGTCTATACATTAGCTTTCCCGAATTAGTTCTTTAAAAAAAAGCCTCCTGGACAGAAGAGAATGCAATTTATGAAGTTATAGGTTTCCTAAACAACATAGGTTAATGATTGTGGGTTCTTGGGGTGGCAGGATGAAAATTGGGCTTCTGTTCTTCCGTGCCCTGCAAATAACACAGAGAGTTCTACGATCATTTCGACCAGTTGTCGTTCGGTTGCATACTTAGCCAGTTTTATGGATGTGGCTTGGCGGATAGGTGGTATTGAACTATGGTGTATACATTAGCATTTCCGAATTAGTTTTCTTTAAAGGAAGGGCTCCTGGACATAAGACATTGAAATTTATCAAATTATAGGTTTCTTGGACAACATAAATTAAACATAGGGAATATGTAATTTTGTAAAGTAGATATATAAAGCATGCATGGAGCCCTTGTCCCATACTTAGTCAATTTTTGCATCGCGAGTTCTCGGGGTGGGCGGCTGAAAATTGAGAATCAGAGAGTTCCCCGATATGCAAATTGACCATCAAACTTGCGGACTATTTGAATTTGAAGGCCGTCATGTCCAAAAAAATTAGCATTGTTGAAATAGTTTACTTTACGTACGTCGTTTTACATACCCCGGTGGACGAAAAAACACACAAAAAAAATAATAAGCATTTTTTGGATCGCGAGTTCTTGGGCTGGAGGGCTCTAACTTCGGCCACTGTTGTTCCATGTCTTACAAATAGTACAGATAGTTCCACGATATACAAATAGACAATTGAACTTGCGGACTATTTGAATTTCAAGGGCTCATGTGCAAAAAAAATAGCATTCTCGAATTACTTTTCTTTACGTACATTCTACATACGCTCGTCGACAAAAACAAAAAAATAGTAGTAACGTTTGAGTACATAGGGCTCCATCCCCGCTACATTCAGCGCTTCCCAATGCACATTAACTATGCTTTCAAAATTCGGAATCAACCATACAGGTTCAAAAAGGTGGGCTTTAATAACTAGAAAGCTCGAGGACATTTCCCATTAAAATAAATAGACAGGCTAATATTGAACCCTTCCTTGTTTTTGATTTTGAACAGGCAGGGAAAGCTGAAGACTCAAACGCAACGTAGTTCCACAGTTATTATATACTCAATTCACATTCTCCCTATGGCTTTTGCCAATGAGTTGTCCATCATATATGAGCTTCCTTCTAGGTTGTCAGATGTTTTTTCACCTTTACTCAAATAATAAAAATTTCATTGAATTTGAAGAACATTAAGTACTAAAGTGCCTTACCTATGAAAGCACCTTTTTTCCAACATTTTGAATTTGCAATTTTTTTTTTTTGCTTCTGCAGTTTTAGTTTTCTTAAAAGCTTCAGCATAGTTCACGAACGTGTCACCCACAGAGGGCTTGACGTCATGTCCCTCTTTAATATTGTGCATTTCGAAATGATGGGCTTTAATAACTGAAAAGCTCGAGGACATTTCACATTAAAATGAATAGACAGGCGAATATTATGGGATCTGGTAATTTCTTTTTGCCTGCATTTTGAAGTTGCGAAGATAGTTTTTTTTATTTTTTATCTGCAGTTTTAGTTTTCTTAAAAGCTTCAGCATAGTTCACGAACATGTTGCCCACAGAGGCATTCACGTCATGTCCCTCTTTAATATTGTGCATTTCGAAATGATGGGCTTTAATAATTGGAAAGCTCGAGGACATCTGCCATTAAAATGAATAGACAGTCGAATATTATGGGATCTGGTAATTTCTTTTTGCCTGCATTTTGAATTGACGAAAATACCTTTTTTTTTTTTTTTTTTTTT
>SNQJ01S0032952.1:88392-120508 GCA_010110895.2 Picea sitchensis
TTGGTTGGTTGAAAAGGTTGCCTAGAATTTTTTTTGTTGAACTTCTTTGTTTTATTGCTGGGAATTGTAATGGATTTTTACGTCACCTGCAAGATAGTTCTTCGTTTAAGTATATAGCTTCTTCCAACAACACAAATTTGGCCATTGTATCAAATTGTAGAGATCGCACAAGTATTTGTCTTCCTCGGAGGCTGGTAACAAAATCTGTATGGGTGGATAAAACGACATATTATCACTACAAGAGTTTCTATTTCATACTTTGATGACCGGCATGTGGCTCTGGTAGCCAACTTGACAGAAAGCCATGTTCTTTGTCAAAGTTTGTTCGGTTTCCTCTGGATGTAGTTGCAGAGTCCACATATTAGGCGTCACCTCCGAACATTCTAGACCTTTCTATGGGCTGCCATACCTCCCCCACTATGAGGAAAGATATATTATGATGCATTCTGGTGCATTCTGTAGCATTTGATGCACTTGCCACACCTCAGCTACCCGAAAAAGTTATGTACCTCAACAGATTTGCATTTTGCATCTAGGCTGGACGTTTCTTCCAATTTACTGTAATAAAGCAAAGAAGTTCCACATACAAATCCTCAGGCAGGCTTCTCAACTAAACAAACGATCAAATACAGGGAGAATACCAATCACTATTATTTTTTTCCCCTGCCTTAACTGTTGTGACATAAAACGACTCCGTTCACTTTGAAATCGTCCTGAATCGCATTTCTAAGTTGTCTCGGATGTGAATGCTCAAGAACATTGCAAAGAAAACACCTTAAACCCCAAATTTTCGATGACAGAAGGAAATTAATACTTGACAAAGAATGGAATGTTGAATAAGAAACCATTGCAAGCAGGCCATATCTGGAAGAAACAAGGTATTCAAAAAACTGGGATAGATGTACTTCGCAGCATCGATTAAGTACAAAACCCAAAATTGATATTCAACTCGTTTTTTTACGAATAAAGAGTTTGAACGTCAAGAAAAATGTGAAGAAGCTTCATCAATGTACATATCTTTAATTGGTCGACGACAAGTGAAATCGCAATCGTTGTCGCAAATAGCCTCAGCTGTATTTTGTAACACATCTTATTTGGATATAGAATAATTTCGGTTTATTTCTTAATAGTATTTTCCAATTTCTAGTATTTGTTTTAATTGTATTTTGTACCTTCTTCCCCTGTGTCGTTAAACATGAAGGAAAATCTTTTATTTATGCTGCTCACTACTTCAATCTAAATAAAACCTGGTCTGTTCTTTCTTTACATTTTACATTTAAAAATACTTTATCATAGGCCATACTTATGTGGTGCCAGCTCTGTATTTAAAGAAAGAAATTGGAAGACCCGTTCTGCTCCCATTCTTCGGTTTCCGTAAATAGAATGAATTCATGAGTTAAAAAAAGGCAACTGAACTGTTGACACAATGTTCTTGTGAAGCATGTTGGATAAATTGCAGCTTGTTCTATTTGATAATATCCGTGCATATATATTAATATCAGTACTATACAAAAAAATACATAAAACTTCCTCTTCAACAAAGCTTAGGCAGTTATATTTGGGTTTGCGGTATTAAACAAATATGTCCAGTGTTCCGTCATATACATCTAGCAGCCTAGGAACTTCCGTAGTTTGCAATTTATGCTTTAATTACTTAAAGTCACAACAAATTTTGATTGCCTTTAATTTAATTTAGATATTGATGTTTATGGAGAGCCGTCATTTGTTGATGTCATTGCAACGGATACAAGATCAATAGATGATAAGGAATTTATGTCGTTGAGACAACAATGCAAATTCATGTTTCTTGTTGCGCTATGTACATCTTGCAGTCAAAATTTTCCCGGTTTCAACGAAATTTGGGAGCCGAAGACCATCTTGCAAATTGGGAGATCATTTGCATTTGAAACAGAAACAATCCATTAATATATATTAGTATGAATACTATTCAGATAAATACGAAAAATTTCTCCATTGATATATACTAGTATGAATACTATTGAAATAGATATCAAAACTTCGTCTTGGCCAATACTTAGCCAGTTATCTCGACACCAGGCCCTGGGTTCATGGTATCCAACACCTATGTCCCCTATTTTTTCATATACATGTTGCAGGCAAAGAACTTCAGTGATGTGCACTTAATGCTTTTACTAGTGAGAAGCCAACAGAGGTTCGAAAACATTGCCATTAATAAACGGAAAAAGAAGGTTTTCCCGACTCTCAGATACTTATCTCTTTTCCCATTTTTCTTTTCCCGTTCATTATGGATTTCTAGTTTTATACTTAGTCGTCTTTCTATGTACAACGGGCTGACATGTCTTCATCTCCATCTATATCCTTGCAAGACGGATCCGACCGACCGCTGTTCCATTCCATACTTAGCCAATTTTATGCCTGCCGCTGCGGGGCCGACGCTTACGATCCCAACTACTTATTGTTCCGCTATATACACCTTGCACTGAAAACATCTGTGACCTACAATTCTACCGTAGGTTCCTCGTATACATAAAATTCGTTCAAAGTATCTGTTGCTGATATGCATACCTAGCAACTTCGCGTCCTTCCTGACATACATCAACAATGGTCTTACCAGTGACAAGTGGATACAGTGGTATGAAAGATACTTCTGTGATCTGCAATTTATGCCTTAACATCTCCATATATATCCTCTCACGACGGATCCGACCAACTGTTGTTCCTTTTCATTCTTAGCCAATTTTATGCCCGCCACTGCGGGGATGCTGCTTGCGAAACAAGCTGCTTATCGTTCCGCTATATACATCTTGCACTCAAAACATCCGTGATCTACAATTCCACCGCGGATTCCTTGTATACATTAAGTTCATTCAAAGTATCTGTCTTTCCGTCCCCAACAACTTCGTTTCCTTCCTCATATACATCAACAATGCTCTTACTAGTGGCAAGTGGACACAGTGGTACGGAATATACTTCGGTGATCTGCACTTTATGCGTTAACTGGTGAGAACTCAGCATGCATTCACAAGCATTTGCATTAATAAGCAAACACTAGATATTCTTCTGCGAGATACTTGGTTCTTTTTCCCTTCTCTTCTTCCCGTGTATTATCTAGAATTCCATTGCGAACTTCTCCGTCCTTTTTCCCTTATTTTCTTCTTGTGTATTATGGGACTATAAAATATGGACATGATATTTTATAGAACATGTACAAATTCCGCATTCCATACCTAGCGAAATTTTGGATCGCAGGTTCTCGACCGGGCGGGCGGGCTCAAAATTGGGCCTCCATTGTTCCATGCCCTACAAATAGCACCCCGAGTTCCGTGATATACAAATTGACAAGCGCACCTACGGACTGGCTAACTCAACATTGCACTGCTATTGTTCCGTGTCCTCCAAACAATGCTTCCAGTTCCGCGATATAGAAATTGACAGACAGAGTGCAGGACTGGCGGGGTGGAGATTGCCATTGTTTACAGATGCTAATCCCCATGAAGTATCTAACAGTATCTAAAAAATGATTTTATTTTTTATTTTTTCCTTGTATAACAGTATCTAAAAAGTTATTTTGAATACTAAAATAGCTCTTAGTAGTGACAACTGGACACAGAGTTACGAATCAGTTGGGATTGCACTCTCCACAATATACAAATTGACTACTGAATTCCGACATCATCCACTCTTCCATGTTACAGATTATGCATTCCAATGTTTGGAGCGATACAATTAGAAGGTCCAGGCCTCGCCTCCTTTGCAGACACTTTCTCAACCTGTTTTGGCTCCTCCTATTTCCCGGTTCATGAAATATGCAGCTGCAACATTGGCGGGTTGACATATGTTTATCTCCATCTATATAATCCGACCGACTGTTGTTGCTTTCGATGTGTTTTCGTTATATACATATTCCACTCTAAATTTCCGTGATCTACAATTCCACTGCTAACTACTCCATTATTTTTCCCTTTTTTTTCTTCCCGTGTATTATGGGACTATAAAGTATGCACATGATATCTTATAGAGCATGTACTAATTCCCATGATATTTTATAGAGCATGTACAAATTCTGCATTCGATATCTAGCGACATTTTGGATCACGGGTTCTCGGGTGGGCGGGCTCAAACTTGGACCTCCATTGTTCCGTGGCCTACAAATAGCACCCACAGTTCCGCGATATACAAATTGACAAGAGAACATGCGGAGCGACTGACTCAACATTGCACTTCCATTGTTTCGTGTCCTCCAAACAACACTTGCAGTTCCACGATATACAAATTGACACACAGAATGCAGGACTGGCGGGGTGGAGATTGCCATTGTTTACGGATGCTAGTCCCTATGAACTATCTAACAGTATCTAAAAAATTATTTTGAATACTAAATTAGCTCTTAGTACTGACAACTGGACACAGAGGTACGAAACAGTTGGGATTGCACTCTCCTCAATATACAAATTGACTACTGGATTCCGACATCGTCTTCTCTTTCATGTTACAGATTATGCATTCAAATGTTCAGAGCGATACAATTAGAAGGTCCAGACTTCGCCTCCTTTGCAAACACCTTCTCAACCTGTTTTGGATTCTACTGTTGTCGGGTTCACAAAATATACAATTCCAACGCGGTCACTCTACCACTTCTCACAAATGTTTCAAAGTATCTCTTGTTGCCTTCCATCCCCACTAACTTCCTGTGCTTTCGACTGTCCTACCATATCCTCTTCGTTGTTACTCGTATTGCACTCAAAAAGTTCCAAGATATACAATTTGACCCTCGCGCCCTCACCCTTAATGCTTGTACATTGCAACCCTGTTTTGTAGCTATCTTTTTTCCCCTGCCCGCGACCTTCATACTTTCTTACTATGCGATTAGAAACCTTTCATGCTAACAACTAACCATGCAGGAACCCTCCACATTGTCATTAATGGTCAAAAACCTCGAGGAGATCTCCCATTATTATGCATTAAACCAAGATGTGCGGAGAGTTATTTTGTCCCTTCTGATTGTTCATCTCCAACACGCGTCCTCGTGTTGGGCTGCTCAAGAAATCTACAATGCTTAATCGCTCATTGCAATATTCAATGTGTTGGCATTTCTATGTATGCAATTAGTACTGTTTAATGTTAACAACGCATCATGCAACAACCATCCAAATTGTCATTAATCAACCTCGAGGACATCTCCCATTCACACGCTTTCGACCAAAATTTGCGCAGGGTTATATTATCCCTTCCAAATTTTCATTTCATTCATCGACTGGAACAAATAAACGTTCATGTAGACTTATGGCATCAGGTCGACAACAATTTTGTGGAGATACAGTAAATATGTTCACACAAGGGGACTAAAGATTTCAGTGGTCCAGGGCATACTTTTACTATTCATCCCATTTCGCCCAAAACGAAGTGATTTGGACCTCTGGAATCGCTCGTGTAGGCTACGTTCCTGAGGTTTTTGAATCTAAGGAGGTTGTCTCTTGGTGCGCCAAAAAATATATTCTAGGCCAAAGAATTATTCCACTGCGCGACTATTCTCCTGTTTCTTTGTCGCCTCGGCTCTTCCGCGAGATGTTAAAATTGTCGAACCCAACATTGACATTCAGAGGACAAGACTGCAAACAGTTTCTAGAAAAGCATCATAATGGGTTGGACATCTTAGCAAACTTCCTCGAAGACCCGACAACAGTTCCTGAAGATATCACAAGGCTGCAGGTAAGTTCCTTTAGAAATCCATTCCGGGAAATTGCTTGGCTGGTTACAAGAATAATGGGACAGGAATCCACAACAAGCATTTTCCGTATAATTATTTATATTTTGTATTTCACAGTCAAGGAAAAATACATTTCGATTGGGGGAAGCTAATTTCGATTGAGCTCTCCTCCCATTTGTCACGATTCAAAGAATCAAATCAATTTTATATGTCATCCTACTTGATTTTCGCAATTGTGTATTGCTGTCCGTTTCCAAAACTTTCTCTTTTCAATAAAATAAAATGTGGATTCAACCTAGTAACATTCTAGCACGAGGCACTGTGGAGACACAAGGCCTCCCATTGTTTTTATGAAGTTTTTAATGGCTTTGTCTCAGTTTTCAAAGATTTACTTTTAGGCAAGGATGCTCCGCGGATGTCTGGCCAGGCAACCAAGTTTTTGAATAGGAAGGGCATACTTGAGAAAGAGGAAAATCACAGTGTCCTCATGGTATTTGTCTCTAAGGAAAATCCTGCCTTCCTTCCATGCCACATCATGGACAAGATGTTTGTTGCATAAATAGCAAGGCAATACAACCACTGGTTGCATTTTTTCCATGACAAAAAAAAAACAGTTCATTCCTCTGCCCTGGAAAGTCAGAGACTTCGTGTGCAGAAACATCAACAAGATTGACGAGTTTGCTTCCCATTTCAATAAATTGAACCTAACGTACGCTGAAAGGCTAAAAGGGTTCGACCCTAATGGTACTTTTCGAGAACATTTACTGGGTGTTGGCTTTAACACCTCTTTTATCCATACACACTTGACCCAAGATAGGAACAATGTCGACAACAATCCTGCTTCTGCCGATTACGACACAAAGAGATTTCAAAGCGCCACTGAATTGTAGACTTAGGCCTATTATTCTATCCGTATAATCATGTAATTTTATTGAACATTAATGTTTGACATAGAATGTAATTTTATTGAACATTAATGTTTGACATAGAATGTAATTTTATTGAACATTAATGTTTGACATAGAGTTGGATTTTTTTGTATTAAATGAGACTTTGGTCGAAATTGTTTATCTGGTATTTGATTGGCTCTTTCATGTTGATGTCGCCCTTGTTATGACAACAGGCATACCTCAATGTCCTATAACTGGCTCTACCACCAGCTTTATGAACAATAAAACATATTGAATTGTTATATTGTATGGGACAAGTTGACAAATTGCACATACAATCTATCATTTCATTCTTAGTGAGTATACCACCACTACCATATCTCAAACTAACTTATATTGGAGCCCACAACATAGCAAACATACACGGAAATTAAAGAGATCGACAAGATCAATATTGTTCTCACATAATCTTGCACCCTAGTGCAAATCCTTCACAAGGCACAAAATGAGTGGAACATTAGAAGTGTTACTAATATATCCTAGGCAACAAATTCCCTCATTTTAGTAAAGGTCATATCCAACATAAGGGAGGCTTCCCTAGAAGCCTCCAGGGTTCCTAAGGAAAGACACAATTAAGTTTAAGGTTTCCTATGTAGCTAACTAATTTACCACCAACTAAATATATGAAGCAAGTGATGAATTATGTAGTTATTCAAAGTAAATCCCATATTTGTGTTTGATGCGATTTAAGGTTGATTTAGGGGGTTAATCAAGTTATTGTTCAATGCAAAATGATCCCCAATCACTACAATATCTTAAAATTACTAATGGCTATTATAAAACTTGTATAAAAGATAAAAAAAATGCAGCAATGAACAAGTTGAATGAGCTTGAGCTTTCTGGAAAACACCGTGTCAGATGTTTTGAAATGTCCAATGTTTCGAGTGGACACTCCACCCATGAACAAGTTATAACAACAATACAATTCAACCCCTTAAATAGATTATAATCAAGTGAAATTTAGGGGTAAAACTAGGGTTTCGAGTACTTGTTAATTCTAAAAATTTAAGAGATTATAACAACCCAAAATGACTAAGACATCACACCCTAAAAGTCTGCAATAAACAATAGTTAAGGAAATGTTCCAAGAAATTTTTTTAGGCCAAAAATATGTGGGGAAAACCTATATGTCTAGGTTTTTTTATCACTGAAAATTAAATATAAGTTGTTGAAACCCTAGAATTACCCTAAAGTAGAAACTAAATTTGAATTTTAAAATTTATGATTAACTAGATGGGAGAAGACTAGTCCCTACTATTTTTTTTTTTGGGGGGGGGGGCGACATATGGGGTCAACTAAGGAATCCTTGAGAGGATGTAAGTAGATCTAGGGTGATATCTAGGGTTGTCCACTATAGACCCTAGAAACTCCACCTAGTGCCTTACAAGATTTAATATAATTCAAGGGAAGATACTTCACTAGTAATCTTCCATGAGTCGCGAAGAAGGGATTTGTTCAATAAATACACCAAGAGAGTGCACCACCAACACTAGAGAAGTACAACTACACTTAAAATCATCCATAAACAAAATCCATAAGATCAAGTGAGACAACTTACTCAAGAAATCTATTCATCTTCAAAACCCTAGCCAAGAGCATCCACGTAATTTGAATGACAATCCAAAATACATCATCCCAAGAAGTCACCCTAGTTATCCATCCATAACAAATATATAAGAGATAAATTAGACAAGTAATGTTATCGACAAGATCTAGCAATGATTCACAAATGAGAAGTGCTTTTCTATTTGTATGAGAGATCTAGCACAATTCTCAATAAAATAACAATATTTTCCTAGCATAAGCCCTAAGAAAATATAAAATTACCTTTATATATTTCCAAACCGTTAAGATAAGGTCACAATACATAAAATATACATGATACAAGAGTGGATAGGTCAAGACACCCCCAATGATGCTCCCATGATGAAGTAAAATGCTAAAAAAGGTAAGACATCCTCCATAAATGCATGCTCATAGTCACTCATGTGGTACATATGGTCTCCAAAGGTGGATGACTCACTCAAATGGTGTGAAGAGGTATGTGTAGGGGCTCCAAAGAGAACCCCCCCCAAATGGTGCAATGTTTCATCATCCAAGTGTAAATTTGTCTCCAAAAGGTGCAATGTCCCCTCAAAAAGGTGTCACGTCCTCTCCCAAGGTGATAGGTCATCTCACAAAGTGTGACATCCTAAAAGAAAACCCAACGTCCTCCATAATAAGTGGGACATCCTTTATGAAATGTGCAATGTGGCCTCCTGAAAGTCCTCCAAAGGACCAAGGCTCATATCCAAGTCATGTCCATGCAAAATGCATTGTCCAAAGAGGGGCTCAAGTGACCCAATGTAGCCTTAAATCCGAGGGCATGTACACAATTCCATTGCAACATAAAAAGAGAGTCGTGTCAAATGTGAATGTCATTAGGTAGATCACATAAAGCATCATCTTCAAGCATCATCTTCAAACTTCACAATAACTTATAGAATTATTACAATTTTCCAAGTTTAGGTATGGGAGGGTCATCATTAGCCCCTATTAAATGTGCTAGTACCTAAGAAGAGAAGTATTTCTCAAGAAATCCATCAAGGAGCATGTGTAATGATAAATAGTATTCTTAGGGGTTGAATTCATGAGTGGTATCACATATTCATGTGAGTTTATGCAAGATATTCATCCACATGAGTGACTTTGTAATGAAGAAGCATTTATGTAATGAGTTTCCCTTTCCTTGGCATTGTGTGTTTCCAAACCTCCTTTTTCCTTTCTCCTTATTCATCTATATTTTGACTTTTTCTTTTTCTTTATTCAATCCATTTTTTAGGTATGCATTCATTGCATAGGACTTCTAGTAATGGCCTCATAGTGAGGGGGCATTGCTCATGCTTTGTTTCCTTTAGTTCTTTATTATTTCTTTTCTTTTCATTTGCTTTGCATTTTGATTTTAGCATCTTGCTCTTTCTTTCCTTTTTTATTAAGCTACATGAACCTCGATCATTCAAGATCCTTCTTATCATGGGATTATGAAGCATGAACCTATGTTTGTGACATCACAACCAACCCAAAAGAGGGGACAATAGAGTTGGGAAAGATGGAGAATGTTATGTATGGATTGGGATATGGATACGTTACCCCTATCAAACCCCCCCAATAATACAACTCTACCCAAGAGTGACAACACTTATCTAGAAGAGGATGATGACCACAAAGATAAAACAAGGTAAAAGACACAAATTTAGAGCACAATGATCCATTATCCAAATCAACCCATGGTCACTACTTTCATGCAAAATACATAAGGCATTAACACTTGATATGAAGCAATGAAACAAGGTACCTCATGTAATGTCTAGCACCATAATCATCAGATAGGAGTGAGTTGAGCATAATGTGGGAAACATCTTCGAGCAACTATCTATAGAGAACCATGGATCTCATTTGTTGGACTACTGTCCGTGATATGGATCATAGTAGAAAAAATATCCTTCAGTTACCCCTATCTGTGAGGGGGTAACATCTGGCTCCAACATGGGGATATGTGTTGAACATAGAGTGCATGCGAACCTTAGTAATCTCTGGAAATCCAAGACCTACACTTTGCATCAATATTAAAAACAAATCTAGCAACAAAGGGCGAGGGGATACGATCCCCCTCATATATGGAAATATAAATGAAACAAGGAAAAAATATTTATTATACATATAATTTTTTTTTAGACAAGACTAAATCAAAATGCAACTAATTATACATGCATAAAGTCATTTGATAGCTAAAAACAAGCAAGTAAGTAGGCACAATCAATATGCATAAAGGAAACACATAACATGACCTATAACTACCCTACCTAATGCTACAACTAACAAATCAAGTGCCAATTGCAAAGTAAAGTTTGAGAAGTTGTCCCTTAACTGGAAAAGGAAACTTCTCTCTGTCAAGGATGACTAAGTAGAGAATTAACTTTAGCCTTTCTTTCAATTTTATCAGGACCAAGAAAAAGGCGCTATAAAACTTCTTGTGGATACTTGGATTTTCTTTTCTTTTATCCCACATAAGTACAAGATATCCCTCTTCAAGATATCTTTGTCTTGCTTTGTGATCAAATGTTCCTTCGATTTTATCTTGATTTCTCACCATTTGATCGAAAGCTTGTCTTCTAGACTCATCCAACTCTACATGTTGACCAATTTTTTCTTGCAATGACTCCTAATCTATAGTGAAATTTTGCATAAGATCAAATACATGAATCTAGAGGTGAATAGGAAATTTTGTTCCATTCCATACACTAATTCAAAAGGGATTTTCCTAGTGGAAGACTTAGCCATGATACGATCTACCCATAATGCATATTTTATCTTGATATCTGAATTCCTTTTATTATCACCCATAGTTTTCTTAATGATATTCATGAGGTTCTTATTACTAGATTCAACCAATCCATTTCCTTGTGGATAATAATTAGAAGAAAACACAATTCCATACTTAGAACAAATTTTTTCCATAGCCAAATAACTAAAAGCCTTTGCATTATCAATGGTGATTTTGGTTAGAGCACCAAATCTTGTGATTATTCTATCTTCAAAGAAATTCATTACAACTTCTTTAGTTTCCTTCTTTGTATGTATGGCCTCTACCCACCTAGTGAAATAGTCTGTGGTAGTCAGGACCCATCGATACTATTACTAGAATTCTTTCTAAACTCACTGATAAAATCCAAATCCCACTATTGAAAAGACACTTCAACAATAGCTAGTTTCAAAGATAAAGTGAAAAATCGATGTTTCCCTAAGAAAAACTGGCATGGTTGACAAGACCTAACATAACAATGAGTGTCAATGAACAATGTAGGCCAACAATAACCTACCCTCAATATTTTATGTGTTCTGGTATGGGATGCAAAGTGACCCCCATAATACCTTGAATGGAATTCCTCAACTAAATTGTTGGCTTCTTCTTTGTTAACACATCTAAGGATTATTCCATGAGGGTTTCTCCAACCAAGACCATCCCGGGTAAATTTTTTTATCATGGATTTTAATCTCAAATATCTTCTCTTATGATCAACTAAGTGGTTAGGACATGATAGATTCTTCAAGTAATAAATGATATCTGAATACCACTCATCATTTTCCAATTCACTCAAGATAACATTCACTAGGTCATTTTCACCTAATTACAAGGCTTTCTCATTTCCCTCAATCAACGTATTATCTAAGCCTTTCCCCTTTATGATTTTAGTTGGTTTAATGTCAATGTCATACTCTTGAATCTTTTATACCCATTTTCCCCTAGTCCTAAGACAATCTTGTTGATTTAGCACATCTTTAACAATTGGGTATGGAACATAGGCTACAATTTTGTTGTACCCGACCTAAATTCTAAAATGTTTCAATGATTGCACCAGGGCATAAGCTTGCTTCTTAGTGATGGTGTACTTTAATTCAACATCCCTAAGGGTCTTACTTATGAAAATAATAGGTTGTTCATTATTATCCTTGTTCTTTTGCAAAATCAAACTGGCAATAGTATCTTTAGATGCAAATGAGAAAATGATAAAGTCTCAAGAATAATCAGAGCTAACAAGGACCAATGTTATTGTGATGGCTTATTTAATATTTTTGAAATATTTCTTACTATAGTCATCCCATTTGAATAAAGCATCCTTCTTCAATAGAGCATTCATTAGATTAACTATTTCGACAAATTTTGGAATGAATCTTCTTATAAAGTTATTCTTATCAAAGAATGACTGTAAATACGTCTTATTATTTGGTAAAGGGATTTTCTTTATGAATTCAACTCTTTCTGGATCAATATAGATACCATTTTTAGAAATAATGTGACCCAACAATTTCCCTTAGTCTACACCAAACATTGACTTCTTGGGATTGAGGGAGATTCCATACTTTCTACATCGCTCAAACACATTCATAAGATGATGTACATGTGCATTTATTTCCTTGGACACAATGGTTAAATAATCTTGGTAAATCTCAATTATCTTTCCTACCAAATCCAAGTCCATTTCCATCTGAAATTTTGATCCAACATTTAAATGACCAAAGGGAATTCTCAGGTACTTGAAGGTTCCTCATGGGGTGGAAAAAGTTCTCTTAAGTTAGTCTTCTTATTTAACCAAAACTTGGCTATATCATGAGAAACCATTCAACATAGATAACATTCTAGCCCCAATAACTCTTTGCAACAATTTTTTTCCATATTAGGGAGAGGCATAATTGTCTTTGAGGGAAGTTGATTAAAGGGTTTCTAAAGTCGACACATAATCAGATATCACCATTCTTCTTTTGAACTACCACATGGTTGGTTACACAAGAGGAATTCCTAATTGGGGCTATGATTTTCACTTCAAGCATCTTCTAGAGTTCTTTTTGGATCAAGGGGTCTAACTTGGGATTAATGTTTTGTTGATTTTGTCTAAAACTTTACGCTCCTCCCTTCAAAGGAATGGTGTGTTGGATAATGTCTCCTTTGTAAGCCTTTAGATCATCATATGACCAGGCAAATAAATCCTTATACTCATGATTGAGCTTTATAATATCTCTTCTTTCATCATGAGTAGTGTGCTTTCCTATTTTGATCATCCTAGGGTTATGTTCTGAACCAATATTAATCTCAATGACATCTTCAGATTGATCAAAAACATGTTTCCCTTTGTACATATCATGTACATCAAATTTTTTATCGAAGGGAACTACTTCTTTCATGATTGAATTGTTTGGAAAGTCTTCAATCTCCAATTCTAGACTTTTATTTTGCCATTTTATTTGGTTTTATGAAACTTCCTTCAAACTATGCAAAAAATTGAAGAATTTGGGTGTCATCATTTAAGACTTGCAATTGCTCAATATTATTAGGAATGGATGGTCTAAAATCCACTTCCATTTTACATTCATCATGGAACATTTCCGGACATGGTTGCAAAGTGGATGCTGCTACTACCAATGCAACATGGACAACATTTTTCTCTCTTGGAATTGCTTTAATTATAAATGAATCAAAGAATTATATGGTGTCTAATACTACATTTCTATATCTTATTAATATTTCATTCTTAGCAGCAAACACTTTTTATTTATTTGTGAGACAATACAATTAGAATCCCCTATTACCTTTAGACACTCAATCTTCATATCTATGGCTAAATCTAATCCCAAGCACAAGGCTTCATGTTCAATAATGTTATTAGTACAATCAAACTCAAGCCTATAACAAATGAGTGTGGAAATATATTAACACATATTAACACAATCATAGGGACTTTAGGATCTTCTACTTGGTATCTCATAGTGAGTTGTCTAGAAAGAGTGATGAAATTTCCCTCCCAGATTGGGATGGTTGCTTGGAAACTGTGATAATTTTAAGGATGGAAATTTATATTAAAATGTAGAAACTTGCTCCTAATGTTACTAGTCATTAATATGAAAATGTAAAATGTTTAGCGATATTTTTTCATCAAAATAACTCAAATTTCTAAGGATTTAATAGTTTCTATAAAATTTTGGCAATTTTAGGGTAAAATACTTTTATTCTATGGAATTTGAGTGAGATCATTTTAGAAAAATGGAAATTGGTGAATCTTTTTGGGAAAAAACCATGGAAAGTTAACCCATTTGTGAAATTCTTCTAAAATTTCCCACAATTATTGGTTGCATAAATGGAATCATTTGAATGCTACCCCTAGAAATTGCGGCCCTTTCTAGATAGCATTCCCCAAGCATTAGGCACATCTACGACTACAACATCCATTAAGAGTGATATATTTGGATATGTAGCTAGATGAACCTTCAAATCCTTAATTAGGCCCCAAACCTTGATTGCTTTTGAGTGAATACCACATACATTCATGTATGGCGTTGTGGTTTCAGACCTAATTGGTTCATGAACTTTATATACATCACATTGGTGGAAGCCCATGATCCCCAACATACATTTATGAAGAGAGGGAGGTTATTTATTCACTACCAAGGTGATTAACAAAGGTGCATTCCCTCCATTCTTTCTATCACCATTCATGGTTTGTAATACAACATGAGGGTCCTTAGGTTCTTTTTCAACACTCAAGAATTTTCTTACCCTATCCATTTGTGAGGGAATCTTGAAGTGAATTGATAGGAACAAGAACAATATAATTTTTTGCTAAAAAAATTGTCACATCAACATTCAAGTGCACACCATTATTCTTATGTGATGTTCTTAGAATTGAATTGGTATCTAATGCATAGGGTTGTGAGGAAGGGTTTAGGTAGCTTGGAGTCAAGGCTTCCAGTAGCAGGGGAGCTTCCCACCCACTATCACCTCGATGGGGAGCTCTTTCTATTTAAGTGTAGCCAAATCCCAAAGGGAAGTCCTAGTAATCCCGAGGTTCGAGAGGGAGGGGCTTAAAGTTTATAGGATCAAGATAAAGATTCCCTTTCACAGATTCTGCCAAGAGGAGATAGTCAAAGAAGATATTCCAACGATAAAGGATGGCACCTGTTTGAGACAAGACAAATAAAGCCCCAAAGTGTGTCTTTGCGGTGGACAGTACTTCAAATGTGTATTTATCTTCAACTATATGAGCAATGATCAAATGTAATTATTAATGAAGTCAATGATTACTAAACAAATGACTTATATCACTTCTTGAATAAATACAAGAGAGATATGGGCATTCAATGTACACAATCAATCCTTTTTATATCACATGATGGAGTTATTATGCTCATACACCAATATTGTTGCCGCATCACTATTGCAGAAATTAGAATTGTGTCGACCTTATTAGTAGGTCAATTTGAGGACAATGAGTGGAGCGTTTTCTCAAATAAGCTTATGAAAGCAATCAACTACTCAAAGTCTATCAAATAAGGTGATAAATGTCTAGCGTTCCGAGGCAAACAAGAGATCAAACAAGTGTGGCGTCACCTATATTATTTCATTTTAGGGTTAAGGGTTAGCTAATGAAGATCAAAGAGGTGGACATTTTTGACAAATCAATAATGGAATTGCATGAAACTCTATGGCTACAAAGAGATGAGTTAGACGCAACTTTTGGTCCAAGCACAAAATCAAACAAGGCAAGGCGTCATCATCATTAGGTGGAATCCTAGGCGCTAGGTTAGTTAGGGACAAAAGGAGTTTGAAAGAGTTGTTTAAGCACCAAAAACTCAGCGTTGTACTTCTAGACTAGTGCCTTGGGTTAATGGAGTCAAATGGAGAGAAGCTAATGGCTTGGAGAAATTTAAACTGAGGACAATAGAGAGAGTTAGATCTAATGAATGGCACTTTGTAAGCTGGGAGACCCGCTAAATCAAAACCTAAGAAGAGGAAACATTTGGGGTGTAGCTAAGGCTGGGCCTAAGGCTCCTTATTTTTTTCCTTAAGACTCTTTTGGCAAAGCGGCTAGTTAATAAACACAAATCTATGGCTGAAAAGTGTTGTTTAAAGGCAAGGCTTTTCAAAACCACAAAGCAAACCCTAGGTGTAAAATAGATTAGGCCTAGGGCTAACTCTTCAATTTATGTTCAAAACCAACTCAAGAAAAGAGCAGCTAGATGTAGCTATGGCTAGGCTAAACCTTCTCTAATCAAATGGCTAATAAGCTTTTACCATGGGGACATGAAGCCACAACCTACTTGTGTGTTTGGCTCCCTAGGGGTTTAATGATTAAATAGCACCTTGATGTAACCATACAAGTAAGCAATTCTACCTACAACCATTCAATAAAAGAAGTTTGCATGCAAAATGTGCCCACAAATTCATGAAGCTTATCAGAGCCCTAGTTGTAAACCTTCCAATGATAAATAGCACCACCATGCATATGCCAAAGGTGAATCCTCTCCAAGATGTAGTACCTCAACTCCCAAAAGACAAAGAATAGCTTAGGAATAGGGCACAAAGAGTCGCTCTCACAAGAGAGCAAGTTTTTGTTATATTCAAATGAGGGGTGCGATCCTCAATATATATGATATCTATGACCTTTAACAATTGTTGGGTGCTAAAACAATGAACAAAGTGACTTTGATATTCGATTATTTGTCACATTACATGCTAAAAATGCTCAAAGTGAGCTAAAAATGGAGAGCGTCGGGGCCCTATAGGGGAGGCGTTGGCCCTTTCAAGGCATAAACATCATCATCGACCAAAGCCCGGGGCGTTGTGGCCCCTCTGGGGCTCACGCAGCTTGCTATGTGTGTCCAAACAAGCCCAACTGCTGCCTTGCTATTTGCTCCAGAAAACGTCCAGTTTGTCCTGGGTGGCGTCCTATCATCAAGGCCATCATCCCATCCGCAGGGGTTGATCCCCATAGGTCAAATCTCTTCCAAGGCGATCATGATGAAGGCGTCCTTCTTCTTTGTGCAAGGGCTCGTCCTAACCTCGTCCTGCCTCGCCATCCCAACAACCATCACGATGGGCTCTTACATTACATGGAGGTCAAATTTAATCATCTCCCCCCATGTGCCGCCGTCCTCACGGTACATCCCGGGCATGGTCACCGCACATCAAATACTATGCCCTCCATGGGCTCATTAGATCTTGGAACATCATAGCAATGTAAATCATATCTCATCATTAAAAGTTATCAAACATATGCATGAAATCCCCTAACAAATCATCCTAAGAGCTCAAAGACATTACGGATCTACTATACAAAGCTAAGGAAACCAACGGGACCACCTATTGGGCTAATACCCGCAGGGGAGATGGAAAGTTTCCTCAAAGGATCATTCAGAAGCCATGTGTAATGAGATGATATGGTTTTAGGAGGATGTCCAGGTCATAGTCCGGACCAAGAGCAGACATGCGTAGGTGCCTTTGGGAAATTTGTACTCGTCACATATGCATTTTTTCCAAGCCCTTTATTCTTATCTTTCTTTTTATTTCTTTTTACTACAGGAGCTCGTGAAGGACCTTGGCGGTGGCCGAGTGGCCGTTACCAGTATCTTAGAAATGGGGAAAGGTAACCATTGATGAGACCCCCTTTCCTTGTCCATGCAACCAAAAGGTCGCGCATACAGTTTGGTGACGGATAATTGTAATGTCATGCGCTAAATACCACCTATAGAACATAATGAATTAGGCTCATGAGTAGAGTATTCCATCCCCTCTTAGGTCTTGCATTTGTTTATTTAATCATTTTCTTAGGGTCCCTTAGTTTCTTATCGAGGCTTTTTGCCTTGCCTTCTCGTGGATCCCCTGAAGCATCTCTAGGTTTTCTTTTCCTACGGCTTTTTATCTTTTACGGTTGCTTTTACCCCGGGCCTTTATTTATGTCTTCCTGAGACAAGATGTACCACGGAAGGTCATCCTAATGCTTGAGACTAGGGGAATGGGATAGTAAGAGGGATAAAGATGAAAAAGTGATAAGATGGTGGGGCTTGAGACGATGGTTCTGCAAAACCCCTTGGTGGCTAACCAAAACCCAAAAAAACCCATGAATATCGGCTTGCTAAGTTGCCTCATCAACCACCCCAACAATGGTTAAGTGGATTAGTGTAAGATCCAAGCGGTCATCAGAAATGAAAGAAACCTAATGCATATATACAAGAAGGTTGTAATGATCAAATGACACATACCATGATACCTCGGGGACCAATTACCTCATGGAGCAGAGCCTCCTCCGATACAAGACCGGACGGTAGTGATGGGTACTGCTGGCAGGACAAGGCTGGATGAGAAGAAGAAAGATGGGTATCGAGTCATGCCTAGAATCCTCGCTCACCGGTGAAATCTGTCTAGGACCATGTGGGCCCCTCTAGAGACATGATATCCTAGTTATCCTTAGATATTGGGGATAACATCGGCTCCACTTCGGGGACATGTGCTAACTGTAAAGCACATGAGAACCTCAAAATCCTAAAGTAGACACACGTGACACTGCTCACCTTTCTCGACAAAGGGCATTAGGAATAAAGAGCCAGGAATTGGTATTTCCACCCAGGTAAAACAACATACATAACAAATGTGCATATAAGGCGTTAAGTAAATGTGCATACAAAGCAAGATACTTACCTATACTTACCTACTCGTTGCATGTTGGTATAGTCAAAGCGCTTGATGAAACCAATCCAACAACTCGATACGCCTTTAATTGCTTCATCATAGAAACCAAAGCGATTGATACATCAAGCACAAAAATGTCATGGCGGAGTTAGAATATACCGTCATATCGAAGAGTCGAGGAATTCTAGCTCATGGAGGTTGGTGGGAGGGACAAAATCTTGCAAGTCCAACTCGAGAAAAGTACTCAATCCTATCCAGAAAGGGTCATGAAAAGCGTACTAGGTTTAGCAAACCAACTCAAAGGGCACGTAAACTAGTTACCTAGGGCATCCTCACACTCTAAAATCAAGGAAAGAATCGACAAAATATTAGCAAACGACTGGCAAACTATCAAAGGAGGGTTGAAAAACCGATTGGAAATAGCATTACTCAACCAACCCACTTGAAATCTAGGGTTTGCCAGGGAGGAAACTCAACGAAAAGGTATTTCCCAACTACACCTTGAATGGAAGAAGCAAGGCAAAGCAGCCAGCGGTGGTTGGGATGAAAAGGATCATGATAACTTCCTTGGGCAAACAATGTCTTTACTCGTATCAAAAAAATTAGGCATATACTTGATTGGTTGGCAATCATCTTCATAAAAAAAAGGGTACTCAGTAGGGTACTCATCAAACATCTCAAAGGTAAGACTGAAAATCATCCGAAGATTAGGCACTGGGTCATCCTTGGTGTTTTTAAGGCTACAAGTAAAACTTCATCTCCTTGTTGCACTTGGTCATTTGAAGTAAGCTAGCATGACAAGCTGCGGGGGCAAAATGCGGGAATGACCTTCAATATCATAGATGGGATCTTTATTATAACCAAATGCATCCCACTACGTCTCCCAACATGTATGACTCCTTGAGAAATCGGCTAAATAATAGATATGTCGATTATCATAACAGCGGGATTTGCAAGATTTGAAAATTCATCCTCCTCCTCCTTTTCATTAGAAGGTAAAACATCATCAAATTTTGGATAGGCGGAGGTCAACTCTGCTGTTATTTCTTCTTATGCGAATTATTTCGAGGAGCTTGATATTCTCGGCGTGTGTTGAAACTTAACTATCCTGGACTGCACTTCCATTTCGTTTGGAGACTTTAGAACAACTAATAGCACTTGGATCCAAGTAACCATTATTAAATTTTTGAAGTGGAAAATAACTAAACTCATCTTCACTTTGCTGTACGGGAGGGCAGGTTCTTGCATGACTTCATAGGGAGGAGCATAGGTGGACACTTCATCATCCCTTTTGGGTTCTTGCTCCTCATCAATGTCTTCATTGCATTAACCGAATTTGTTCCCCACTACTCTTAGCCTTAATATCTTCGAAGTTTCCATGGGAGACCAGTTCTATCAAACCAAGAATGTCCATGGCATTGGACCTGGTCAAGGAGAGATTCTCTTCAATTTGGACGTATATTGTGAGCTTACGCAGGAGTGTTTTTGGATTCTTTTTATTTAGAGGGAAGCTCAAATGTCCTTGAAGTCCTTTAGCATAGAGGTAGATAAGGTATTTATCTTGGGCCGATGGCTTTGTGGAAATCGACAAAGTAATCTCGAACCTAAACCTTCCAAAACTGACAATCTCCGGATTCTTGTCTTATGCCTTCAATCTCTCAACAATGATTGTATAGCTTCTATTTTCATGGTCCACTTGCAAGAAAATTTCTTCAAATTACCATAGTAGTGATGTAGCGGCGAACAGAGGTTATCGATACTTATCTTACGGCTCGATGCGGGGAAAAGTCATCACTACGTCCCACCATTACCGTTGATAGGAAAGTATTTAAAATTTCAAGAATCTTATCATGTGAGATTCAGGACATTCTCCATTGATGCCGACAAATCGAGGGAGAAATCCTCATAACGAGGAGGCATTTTTCACAGGATATCGAGTTTTACTACCTCTAAAGGTCTATAGCTTCCTCGGTCCCATTGTCAAGTCATTGTGGGCTTGATCATTAGGTAAGGAGTCGCCAGATAGTTTCCTAGAAACTACCAAAGAATAGGGAAAAGGATAGTGGAATTACGCCCGGTAAAGCTTATAAGAAAGGCTTCTAAAGAAGGGCTTACCAAGGTTTGTCGTTGAGGAATATAGGCTTCGGTGTTCCTTGGCGCCAAATGTTATCGCACGGTTGTAGGAAGGGTTTAGGTAGCTTGAGTCAAGGCCAAGCGCGTGAGGAGCTTCCACCCGTATCACCTCGATGGGAGCTCTTTCTGGGGTGTGGCCAATCCCGGGGAGATGTCCCGTGTCGAGTTCTGAGAGGGTCTTAAAGGTTTATAGGGATCAAGATAAAGATTCCCTTTCTGGTCTGCCAAGAGGAGATAGTCAAGTAGAGATATTCACTGAAGATGCACCTGTTTTGCGGGACAAGACAAATAAAGCTAAAAGTGTCTTTGCGGTGGTTAGTACTTCAAATATTAATGACTATCTTCAACATATATATGAGCCAATGATCAAATGTAATTATTAGCCGAAGTCAATGATTACTAAACAAAAGATGGAAATGACTTATATCCCACTTCTTCAATAAATACATGAGATATGGGCATTCAATGTACTGAAATAAATCCTTGTTATATCACAATGAAAATCATATCAAATCTGCTCATACAAATATAATATTGCTGCGTCACCTATCTTGGAATTAGAGATTGGCCAGTCGATAGCAATGGATAATTTAAGGACAATGCGGTGGAACGTTTTCTCAAATAAGATTATGAAAGAAATCAACTACTCAAAGTCTATCAAATAAGGTGATAAATGTCACAGCGTTTAGGGCCAAACAAGAGATCAAACAAGTGTAGCGTCACCTATATTATTTACATTTTAGGGTTAAGGGTTAGCTAGTCAAAGAGGTTTTTGACAAATCCGATGATGGAATTGCATAAAACCTCTATGGCTATATAGAGAGATGGAGTCAACCACAACTTTTGAATTGCGGCACTAAATCAAACAAGGCCAAAGGCGTAATCATCATTAGAGGACGTCCTAGGCAGCTAGGTGGATAGGGTTTCAAAAAGAAGGAGTTTGAAAGAGTTGTTTAGAACACCAAAAACTCAGCGTTGTGACCCACTTCCTAGACTAGTGCCTTGGGTTAATGGAGTCAAATGGAAGCCTCAAGGCTTGGAGAAATCCAAACCTAAGGACAAGAGGATTAGATCTAATAGTGTTGCTATGGCAGGGCCACTAAATCAAAAACCCTAAGAAGAGAGGCTTATTTAGGTGTAGCTAAAACTAGGCCCAAGGCTTCCTCTTCTTTCCTTAAGAATCTTTTGGAAAAACGACTAGCTAATAGAAACACAAATTATGGCGGAAAAGTGTTTGTTTAAAGACAAGGCTTTTCAAAACCCTAGAAACAAACCCTTGGTGTAAAATAAATTAGGCCTAGGGCCGTATCTTTCTTCAATTTATGTTCAAAACTAACTCAAGAAAGAGAATGGCTAGATGTAGCTATGGCTGGGCTAAACTAACTACTCTAATCAAATGGCTAATAAGATTTTACCATGGGGACATGAAGCCCTGACCTACTTGTGTTGGCTCCCTAGGGTTTTAATGATAAAGGAAATACTAGCAATGTAACCACATACAAGTAAACAATTCTACCTACAACCATTCAATAAAAGAGAGTTTGCATGCAAAATGTACTTACAAATTCATGAAGAAACTTTATCAAACCCTAGTTGTAAACCTTCCAGTGATAAATAGCACCATGCATATGCCAAAGATAATCCTCAAGATGTAGCCTGAGCAAAGACAAAGAATAACCAAGAGACAAAGGCTAAAGAAGTCCTCTCACAGAGAGCAGAGAGTTTTGTTATATTCAGTAAAGATTAAAACATCCTCCAATATATGATCTCTATGATCTTTAATTAACAATTAGGTCATTAAAAGCGGTAGAATAGGGCTGACTTTATTATTCAATTATTTGTCACATTACATGCTAAAATGCCAAAGGAAGTGAGCCTTCAAAATGGAGCGTCGGGGCCCTATGGGGAGGCGTTGGCCCTTCGAGGCATAATCATCATCCGACTAAACGGGGCCCCGTTGGCCCCTCGGGGCTCACCGCAGCACACTATGTATTTAAACAAGCCCAACGCGCCATCTGCTCGAAGAAACGTCCATTTACATGTAGTCCTGCGGTGGCGATCTATCCATCAAGACCATGAGTCCCATGTCGCAGAATCCCCATGGGTCAAATCTGCCAAAGCGTCCTGATGAGTCCTTCTTCTTCTTTGCTGAGTCTCGTCATAGCTCTCACGCCTGCCATACCAGCAACCATCGGTGGCTCTTCAGCCCCATGGAGGTCGAGCTAATCATCTCCCATATTGCAGTCTGCATTTTTGTTAAGCGTAGGGCATGGTCCACGCATCAAAGACCCTTCCTCCACTTAGGCTCCCATTAGTCTAGACATCATAGCAATGTAAATCATATCTCGTAGACAAAGGTTATCAAACATATGCATGAAATCCCCTAACAAATCATCTAAGAGCTCAAAGACATTACGGATCTCTTATACAAATCTAAAGGAAGCCTGGGATACCTATTGGGCTAATACCCATAGGAGATGGAAAGTTTCCTCAAAGGATCCATTCAAGCCATGTATAATGAGATGATATGGTTTTAGGATATGGGTCATTCGGACCGAAATTTTGTTGTTTGTAAGGTGCCTTTGTGGCTGTACCGAATCCGCAGTTGCATTTTTTCCAAGCCCTTTATTACCTTATCACTTTCTTTTATTGCTTTTTACCACAAGCTTTCGGCCGAAGAGGACATTGCCTTGGCTACGTGGCCAGAGATGACAGCGTTACCTACTAGTATCTTCGTAGAAATGAAGGTTGGCTCGTGATGAAACACCCCTTTCCTTTATTATGCAACCAAAGGTCAACAGTTTGGTGACGGATAATTGCTTAATCATCTTTGCTAAATACCTATGAACATAATGGGCCATTTCGTGATGAGACCTCCCATCCCTCTTAGTTAGGTCTTGCATTTGTTTATTTAAATCCCTCATTTTCTTAGGGTCCCTTAGTTTTCTTGTCGAGAGGCTTTTTATTGCCTTCTCGAGGATCCCACAGGTGAAGCATCTCTAGGTTTTCTTTTCCTATGGCTTTTTATCTTTTACGGTTGCTTTTACCCCGGGCCTTTAGCCCCTTCTTCCCACAAGACAAGATGTACCTTGGAAGGTCATCTTAATGGCGAACTAGGGGAATGGGATGGATGAAGCGGGGGCTATGCAGATGTAAATATGATAAGATGGTGGGGCGGATGATGGCTCACGCAAATACCCCTTGGTGGCTAAACAAAACCATGAATCACCCGGCTTGCTAAGTTGCCCAATCAATCACCCCAACAATGGTCAATTAGATTAGTGTAAGATCAGCGGTTATCGAGAATGAAAGAAACCTAATGCATATATAAGAGGTTGTAATGATCAAATATGACACATACCATGATACCTACGTGCCAATTACCTCATGGAGCAAGAGCCCTCTGGGTACAGAAGAAGCCGAGGCGGTAGTGATGGAAGTACGCTACTGGCAGTGAGACCAGTGCTGAGAAGAGAAGAAAGATGGGCCCTCAGGGCCATGCCTAATTCACTCTGCTCGGTACTCCGTAATCTAGGACCATGTGGGCCTGAGAACATGATCTCCTAGTTATCCTAGATGTCGGGGATACTTGGTATCCAAGGTAAAGGGTATCTAGTCCATGTCATTGCAGGTGGTTCAAAGTCATTGGGTTGTGAAGGTTCATGTGCTTTGTTTCTTCTAGTGTATTACATGTATTTCTCTTTCCCGTGCTTATTCTTAGACTCCTCATCCATGGAATTCAACATTTCCATCCTAGCTATCGTAGCGTATCATGACTCTTTTACTTAATTAGTTCCATTTTCTCACTAGTGATAGTATAAGTTTCCCTAGGTATGATATATATAGGGTCCATGTATCCAACCAAACTCATGCATTCATAATGATTAGAATCTTGATTTTGTTCATACCCTTTGTTTAAAGGGAAATCCCATTCTTTATGTGCCTCATTGTAAGGTAGACACTAAGGGATTCCTTCTTAGTTAACCATATCAGAATGGGCAAGGGTGTTAGGGATTCTTTGCGTAGGAGGAGGTTTATTTCTATTCCACCCTTGGTTTCCTCTAGGTTGACAATTTTTATTGTATTGAGGTCCAAGAGGAAATTTTTGCGGTTGGGCCCTTTCCCTCTATAGGACAATAATCCTTTTTTGGAGAGTAGTTTGAGATTGCATGATTCCCATTGCCATTTGATCAAACTTTTGATTTAGAGACATTATATAATCTTGATCAGGATCAATATTATTCACTCCCCTAGTTTTGGTCTCAGCCTTAGCATGAGGTGCATTAAAGGATTTTACCTTGGAAGCCAACATGTTTTCTTCGATTTTACTAGCCCATTCTCGAGCTTCCTCAAGAGTTTTAGGGAACTTGTCTCTTAACATGAAACCGAATTTCCCATCAAAGGTATTGGTTTATTGTAAAAGGATGACACCATCTCTTGGCTTAAGATCACTAGGGATTTTGTTCTACTAGTTTACCAAACCTTTGATCAAATTCCCTTATAGTTTCGTTATCCTTATTTTTAATCTCATGGAATTGGGTTAGTATTAATCTACCATCTTTTCTTATTGCCCATATTTTCATAAAAAATCATGAAAGGATTACTTAGACTTAATACTCTCTTCAGGAATAATTTTATACCATGACATTGCATTTTCTTCCGAATATATAGAAAAGAGTTTCATAAGTACACCCTCATGTTCAATTGGGACATGATGATGTTCAAAAGCATCATAAAATGAGGACATGTTTTCTTCAACAATAATGACATTGTTTCCAAAAAACTTAGGTAACCACATATGAAATCTATCAGGAATATTATGAGGGTAACCTTAAATTTTGGACATGTCTAAGGTCTTGTAGGCATTGGTAACCCATGGTTTCAAAACCAATGGAGTTATTCTTGTAGGATGCGTGAAAATAGTTCTTATCACTTGAGAATTTGGAGGAACTCTTATTTTATATAACTTAGGAGGATCAATGAATCTACATAAAGGTATTTGGTTAGAACTTCCAACTCTTGGTTTATCTTGTTGTGGAGTCATCAGATGAGCACACTAGGTTACGATTTGGTGTTTACTCATCAACAAGGTTGAAGCATATACTTTGGATATCCAAGGAGAAAGACTCAATTCTCCTCGAAAATGACACCAAAATGTTATCACAAAATATTTCACCTTAGTGCAAAGCCTTTACAAGGTACAAAGTGAGTGGAACATTAGAAGTGTTATCGTTGTTTTAATGAATGATGGATCCAACACAAGGGACGGTTTTGTGGTAGCCTCTAGGGTTATTCCTAAGGAAGGGCATAATCAATTCTACGGTCTCATATGTAGCTACCCAATTTACCATCACTAAATATATCAAATGAGTAATGGATTAGGTGGCTATTCAAAGTAAATTCCAGATTTAGGTTTGATGAGTTTAAGGCTGATTTAGGGGGTTTAATCAAGTTATTATTCAATGCAAAATGATCCCCAAACACTTTAGGATATGAAAATTACTAATGGCTGTTACAAAACTTGTATAAAATATAAAAGTGCGATGTGAAAGAGTTATGAAAAACAACAATACAATTCCAACCCTTAAATATAGATTACAATCAAGAGTGAAATTTAGGAGGACAAAACAAGGGTTTAGTAACTTGTGGTGGCAATTTAAGACCATATGACATTGCAAAGACCAAGATGTCAACCCTAAAAGGCTACAATAAAAACCAACTAATTCCAAGAAAAATGATTTTTAAATCAAAAATATGTGGGGAAACCCTAGATGTCTAGGTTTTGATATATGAGTAAATATGCTATTAAAGAGCAGATCAAATTACTTACCCTAAAATAAAACAAAAGAAGAATTGAATTTTAAGTTATGATTGGCTAGATGGGGAGAAGACTACTACATTGTTTTTGGGGGTGTCCATATCATGTCAATTAAGGAATCCCTTGAGATGATGTAAGTAGATCTAGGGTGATATCTAGGATTATCCACTACAAACCTTAGAAAATCCACCTAATTATGTTATTTCAATATAGTTCAAGGGAAGATACTCACTCACAATCTTCCAAGAGTTGAGAAGAAGGGATTTGTTCAAGAAAGACACAGAGAGAGTGCACCACCACCACTAGACAATTACAAATACACTTAACTTCATCCATAAAAAAAAACCATAATATCAAGTGAGACCATAGTGAAAAGAAATCAATTCATCTTCAAAACCCTAGTTGAGAGCATCCATGAAATTTGAATATCATGTCAATTAAGGAATCCCTTGAGATGATGTAAGTAGATCTAGGGTGATATCTAGGGTTGTCCACTACAAGCCCTAGAAAATGCACCTAGTATGTTACAAGCTTCAATATAGTTCAAGGGAAGATACTCACTCACAATCTTCCAAGAGTTGAGAAGAAGGGATTTGTTCAAGAAAGACACCGAGAGAGTGCACCACCACCACTAGACAATTACAAATACACTTAACTTCATCCATAAAAAAAAACCATAATATCAAGTGAGACCACTTAGTCAAGAAATCAATTGATCTTCAAAACCCTAGTCGAGAGCATCCATGAAATTTGAAAGACAATCCACAAGACATCATCTCAAGAAGTCGCTCTAGTTATCCATCCATAGAAAATCTATAATAGATAAATTAGAAAATTAATGTTCTCCACAAACTCTAGAAATGATTCAAAAATGAGAAGTTCTTCTCTATTTGTATGAGAGATCTAGCACCCTTTTCATTAAAATAACAATATTTTCCTAGCATAAGCCCTAAGAAAATATACAATTTCCTTTATCTATTTACAAATCCTAGAGGTAAGGTCGCAATACATAAAATATCCATGATACAAGAGTGGATAGATAAAAACACCCCCAAAAATGCTCCCATGATGAAGTGAAACACTAAAAAAGGTAAGATGTCCTCCTTTAATGCATGCTCATAGTCACACATGTGGCACGCGTGGTCTCCAAAGGTGGATGACTCACTCAAATGGTATGAATAGACATTCATACAGAATCCAAAGTGAAATGCTCCCTCCAAAGGGTGAAACATTTCTTCCTCTAAGTGTAAAGTCATCTCCAAAAGGTGCAATGTCCGCTCAAAAAGGTGCCAGGTCATCTACCAAGGTGCTAGGTCATCTCACAAATTGTGCCATCCTTAAAGAAATCCCAATGTCCTCCATAATAACTAGGATTTCCTCCATGAAATATGCAAAGTGGCCTCCTTAAAGTCTTCCAAAGGACCAAGGCTCATATCCAATTCATGTTCATTCAAAATACATTGTCCAATGAGGGAATCAAGTGACCCAATGTAGCCATCAATATGAGGGCATGTACACAAGTTCAATGCAACATAAAAAGTGAGTCATATCAAATGTAAATTCTATTAGGTAGATCACATCAAGCATCATCTTCAAACTTTACAATAACTCATAGAATTAATACAATTTTCCAAGTTTAGGCATGGGCGGGTTATCATTAGCCCCTAATACATGTGCCAATACCTAAGAAGAGAAGTATTTCCCAAGAAACCCATCAAGGATAATGTGTAATGATAGATGGTATGGTTTGGGGTTGACTTCACGAGTGGTATTGCATAATCATGTGAGGTTATGTAAGATATTCATCCACATGAGCGGCTTTGTAATGAGGGAGTGCTTATGCATTGAGTTTCCCTTTTACTCAACACCATGTCTTTACAAACCCCCTTTTTCCTTTTTATTTATTCATTTGGATTTTGAATTTTGATTTCCTTTATTTAGTCCTTTTTTTACATATGCATTCATTGTATAGGACTTGGGGTGATCGCCTCATAGCAAGGGGACAATGATCATGCTTTGTTTCCTTTGGTTATTTATTATTTCTTTTCTTTTCATTTTCTTTGCATTTTGATTTTATCATCTTGCTCTTTCTTTATTTATTTTATTAAGCTACATCAACCTCGAGCATTCAAGCTCTTTCTTCTCTTGGGATTATGAAGCATGAACCTATATGTATGACATATCAAAACCAACCCAAAAGAGGGGACACCAAGGTTGGGAAAGATGGAGAATGTTATGTATGGATCAAGATATTGACACATTACCCCTATCAAATCCTCCCACTAGTACAACTCTACCCATGAGTGGCAACACTTATCTAGGAGATGATGATGACCACCAAGGTGAAACAAGGAAAAAAGCACAAATTCAAAGCATCATGATCCATTATCCGACTTAACCCATGGTCACCACTTTCATATCAAATACGTAAGGCATTAATACTTGATATGAAGCAATGCAAAAAGGTACCTCATGTAATGTATGACACCATAATCATCAGATGGGCGTGAGATGATCATAGCGTGGGTGTTAGCTTTTTAGCTCGGGAGGTACTCCACATGTTTTGTCTTGTATGCGGATGTAACTTTATGATAACACTACTAGGCACTTAACTTTGTAATGAGTTTTTATAAAGTTGTTATAAAGTGGCTTTTTAATAAAGTGTACCTTCTAATTTTAAAGTGACTTTATTTCATAAAGTGCACTTATGTAATAAAGTGAAATTACTTTAATATTTTAAGTGATTCATTTTGGAGGGAATGGATCATGACCCTTGATCTTGAAAAATGCAAGATTAGATCTTGGCCTTTGGATTTAGGGTTGGGGAAGGTGAAAAAACACTTTGGAGGGAAAAAGTCATTTTCAGATTTATAAAAGAATGCATTGGGTAGTGTGCAAGACACAACAAGTGAAGGAGTTTGAGATAGATTTTCCGAGAGAGCTTGAGAGAGGAGAGTAAGCAACTTGGTGGACACATTTCCCAAGACAAAGTGGGCACAAATCCCAAGAGAAATTTTCTGTGTTAGTGTTGTTCTCATTTGCTGTTGCTGGGCTGTACTGTGTAGGCCGTACAACCTACTATTGGCATAATTTTCTAAGCACTATTTTTGAGGAGGCCGTACAACTGTATGGATTTGGGCACGATTTCCAAGGCAAAACTTTGTGGGGAGAGATTTGGTGTTGTGAGGTATTTTTTCTTGGCTGGAAATTCTGAGTTTGCTGCTGATATGTACTTTCCTGAAGCTGAATAATAAAATCTCTCTCTCTCTCTCTCTCTCTCTCTCTCTCTCTCTCTCTCTCTCTCATTGGGTTTCCCCACATTGGGGTTTTCCCTGACATTTGCCTAAATTTCTGAGTTTTTCATTGGTTATTGAATGTTGTTCATTGTGTTTATTTCCGCTGCATATTTGCTTAGCAATGTGTATTTCTGCTGATGGAAATTTTTGAATGTGTGTTTACAACATTTCAAAATTTTATGTAAGACAATTATCTCTAGGTTTCTAAGTGTATGACAAAGTATTAGTTGCTGATTTTTGTCATTAAAAATTAACATGGTATTAGAGCTTGGGCTCTGAGTGACAGTGGGCAGTGTGATTTTTGGGCAAAGTTGAAGGGGGAAAGTTTGTGATTGTTTTCCTTGAATTGTGACAGGAAATATGGCTACAAGCATTAGATTTGAGGATCAGTTGGATGGCATTTCCAACTATTTGCAGTGGAAGGTACGATTGTCAGCTGTTCTCAAGGAGAACAAGATTTGGAACTATGTAAACTCTGTTGTTGTGGCTCCCACAACAAATCCTATTGCTTTGGACTTGCATGAGATCAAGGAGGCCAAGGCTCAGAGGATTATTCTTGATGGGGTGAAGGATCACCTTATCCCACACTTGGATGAGAAGAAGACAACCAAGGAGATGTGGGATGCATTTAAAAACTTATTTGAGGCGAAGAATGAGAACCGAAAGATGGCCTTGAAGGATAAGTTGCATAATACCAAGATGGGTAAGGAGGAGAGTGTTTCTTCTTATCTTACCTGGGTAACTCAAGTGAAAGATGAGCTGGCTGTTGTTGGAGAGGTCATATTGGATTCTGAGTTGGTGAGGATAGCTTTAAATGGCTTCACCAAAGAATGGGAAGTCTTCGTGAAGTGTGTGGTGGGACGTGAGCATCTTCCAGATTAGAGCAGACTGTGGGATGATTTCACTCAGGAGGAGATCCGAGAAGGATCTCAGAGAAGTGAACAGAAGACAGATGGAGCTGATGAGAATGATGCTCTTACTGCAAAGAGAAAGAAGAAAGGAAGTTCCGGAAGAGACTTGAGTAAAGTCAGATGCTATTGTTGTAACCAGTTGGGGCACCTTTCCTCTCGTTGTCCTGAGAGGAAGAAGAAGAAGAAGGAACCAGAAGGGCCTGAGACAACTGCTACAATAGCCATGGAGGACTTTGCTTCCAAGTATGACAGGGAATTTTCTTTGGTTACCCTAGTTTCCAGTGTCGATAGCGGAGGATTTGGAGGTGATATCAGATGGCTTGTGGATAATGGAGCCTCTTGCCACATGACAAGAATTTGACGAGAATTCCTTAATATCACAGAGACTGGTCTTGATTGATAGGTGGTAAATGAAGGTGGTATGGCGTGAGCTGTATGTGGAGTTGGGAGTGTTAGATTCCAACTCGAGTATGGAGGAGTCCTGGAGCTTGATGGAGTTCTCTTTGTTCCAAGGTTGAGGGTTAACTTGCTCTCAGTCTCAGCCTTGGAGGATGTATGATATTGCATATTGTTCAAGAGGGAACATGTCTTTATCTACAGGGAGGGAGTAGACCCGGTGGAGTTGCAGCTGATCGGTAATCGGGTGGATAGGTTGTATATGTTGCGAGGACAACCTTCAGTGTATGATTCAGTGTCATATGAGGAGCATGAGAAGGCTCCTGAGATTGCGGTGGCACCAAGGATTCAGTCTTGCATTCCGAGAGAAGAGAGTGTGTCTCTTCTGAGCACTGGCAGGAGGCTCAGCCAGTGTGATCAAACCGATGCTTAGGATGAAGTGGATTCTCCTAGGAGCTTAGGGTTCCGGGTAGTTTCCAGGAGAATATCTTCTAGTTCGAGTTCTGTGCAGGTGTTGAGGATGGCTCCAGGTTCAGATGGAGCTCCTACAGAGCACAGTGTGATGGAACCATATGATAACTATGGAAACGAGTACTTCCCTCACTAAGAGGGAGTGTTAGATTTTTAGCTCGGGAGGTACTCCGCATGTTTTGTCTTGTATGCGGATGTAACCTTATGTTGACACTACTAGGCACTTAACTTTGTAATGTGTTTTTATAAAGTTGTTATAAAGTGGTTCTTTTATTAAAGTGACTTTTTAATAAAGTGTACCTTCTAATTTTAAAATGACTTTATTTCATAAAGTGCATTTATGTAATAAAATGAAATTACTGTCCCCGAGGTGTAGGACAGTCGGTGACAGAGTGTGTTGTTAAGCCACTCCGTGATGTTAAAGTCACCGGTTCGAAACCTGCGGGGACAAAAA
>SNQJ01S0032952.1:131282-141391 GCA_010110895.2 Picea sitchensis
TTTAATCAAATAATATTTATTTATTTTTGTGTGTTTGGTAAAATTGATTTCTTCAGATTAGTGTATTACTAATATGAATCTTAAATGTTTTTTTTAACAAAAGCAGTTTAAGTTTGTATTATAAAAGTGGACTGCAATTACGGTGAATTAGTTCGAGATTACAAAAAATTCCAAATTGTTTATTAGCTTCTGTTATAACAAAAATTATAATCAACTTATTTGTTCTATGCTTTAATGGTCGTGATAGGGAACCCATGTGTGCACACATGATTGACTGTTTGGCGGAAGGCATGGTTGACGACGAATGACGACACCACAAATCAAGACCCAAGGGTTGTGAACAAAGACCCATGCGAACTCAGAGGAGGGGGTAGGCAAGAGATGGATTACAACTTAGAATGACGTCAGACAAGAAATAAATCCCATATGTGATCTGATGGATGGCTTGGGAGGCTATAAAACTTGGCATGAGGGAGGGACATAATATATGCCAAATGCTGCATGGCGTTCGTGGGGATGAGACATAACTTTTTCCAAGTGCATTAATGAATTCAAATAATTGATTAAGTTAAATGTTGAGGAGGCTGAGGTTCAAATCAATCCCCCAAAAAATATATTTCCCATAGAACTATGGAAGAAAGTGGGTGGAGTGGTCTTCATTTACCTTTAGAGCTCCTTGGTCCATTTGTCTTGCATTCGTAGTTAGAGAGTCAACCTCCTCATTCTGCTGACGAAAGACATGTTCGTAATCAACCGAATGAAAGTTTTTCTCCTCAATTTCAATCTTGTGATCATATATTCTTTGGAGGTTCAGATTAGAACTTTTGTTGAGCTTACACAAACCTTTGATGATCAACTCCAAGTCTCCAATGACAATGCCACTCGAGGTTTTATTTGCTTTGATCAGTTTCATCCCATGTATACTGCTAAGACATCTGCTTGATTATTTGAGTTGCATCCAAGGCCCCAAGAAAAATTCATGATATGATTTCCATCGGGGCCATAGATGACCCCCCGCTGCCGCCCCTTTCTTAAATCTTATTTATAAAATTTAATTAAAATTTAATAATAAATTAAATTATATTTAAAATATTAAGCTTTATATATGGTTAAAATTTTAATAATGATATTTGAGATAGCCGCACATCGGAAATTTCATGTAAATCATTTTCCAAGCTAGGGTTTCGTGATTAAAGCACTCTACACCTATTGAAGATGTGATTTGATTCTCTTCATCATAGTGAGGACACCTCCATTACCTGCAAATTGGTAACCTGACCATTGTTGCAGCAGAGGGGGTGAAAACCCCCTCATATAGTAAGGTCGTAGACAATGAACCACTAGGAACCATGAGCAAGGGACCTCCCTTTGAGTTGCTGCCGCATCTTCGGGAGCAACGCTTGGAGGTAGAACAAGCACATGGAAAGGTCATGGGTATAGAAGCCAATACTTCTCATCCAAAAGTGATTCACATGTGGGAACCTAAGAAGTGTATTCCTCAAGCAACAATGACACCAAGATACGTGATCTGCTCCAACTGAGTGGGAGAACGCACAGTTCATGAAGGAACATGCGATGATCGGGAAATTTCTAGGTTTGTGGCCCTCAGAACGGGACCTGATTCATTGGATCAAAACGTGGTGGAACCCTAAGCGGCACTAAGGCCTTCAATTGTGCTCTAAAGCGTTTTTTAGAATCATTTTTACCAATTTAGAGGACAAAGACAATATTTTTGAAAATGGACCCTATTTCTTCAACTCTGCGAGGTTCTACCTACGGTTTTGGACTGACCCTTTAGCCCTAAAAAGGAAGAATTTTCGCATGCAGTAGTCTGGATCCGACTTTACTCATTGCCCCAAGAGTTTTCGTTGGAGGAAATCTTCAGTGGCATTGAAAACACACTTGACAGATATGTCAAATCGTCATAAGCCACCAAGCAACGAAGGTATACCTCTTATGCTCTCATTTGTGTTTATATGAACATTTCTATGGCTTTACCAGGTTCCCTCACCCTAGAATTCCAGGATGAGGAATGGGTTCAGACAATAGACTATGAACACATACCCTTCCGATGTAGGAAGTGCCATGAGCATGGTCATATTTTTAGAGACTGCCCCCAAAACGATCCTACTCTCCAAGATGAAGACATGCTGGCCACCTCCAAGGATGAATTTACTCAAGTGAAAATCCGACAGAAGAAAAATCCCAAAAATCCCATTTAAAGCCAGGCCAAAAGACCTTCCATGAACAATTCTTTTGAGATCTTGAACCAACTGCCAGAATCCCAATAAATGGAAAACCATCATCTCATTACTAGCAAAAACAATGTAAAAGGAAAGGCAAAAAAGACTTCAAATCTAGTACTAGAACATATCGACCCCCCCAAATCCTAGCACAATAGGAGAAGGATCACATCATAGACGATGGTGGAGACATGGAAATGATAGTGGATGAACAAGACCTGGCTGGTATCGACTTGGATAAACTTGAAGAGGCTTACATCGATAAGGAACTACAATCTCTTACTTTGGAGCAATTATGTAAGGTTCATAAGGTCTACATGGACTCAATTGTTGGAGAAACATCTCGATCTAGTGGAGGATTGGGAATACACTTAGACCCGCACAAAGACCATAGGAAAGCACCCAAGAAAAGTAAGAGACGAGGTCGAAAAATGACACAATAATTCATTCGTGAGATTGACAGCTACATGGTCAACTTGGGGCAAGTCCACAGACTCACCGAGGGTTTCTTTTCCCCCCAACCATCTTTCTCATGAAGATTATCTGCTGGAATTTACAAGGCCTAAACGGGAGAACTAAACAAAGAGTTCTCTGAAATTGTATCATGGTGGAGGAATCATACATACTTTTTCTTTAAGAAATGAAATGTGTAGGAAACACTGCGAAAAATGTATTCTCAAGATGTTGGAGGCAGGGATGCTCTGTCTTGAATGATTTCTAGGGGGTAGCCGATGGTCTAGAAATCCTATGGAATCCATCAATAGTTCTTTTGGATAATTTCTACTCCACCCCCTGGACTTTAACTTCTCAGTATAGATCCATTGGATCTAACAAAGAAGGGATCATAACTAATGCCTACGTCCCTCAGGCATCACATGAAAAGGAGAATTTCCTAAAAATCCTGTCCACTTTAAGCCACATAGTAGGCCAATAATGGTGGATAATGGGAGGATATTTCAACATCATCCTCTCTTTGTAAGAAAAAAAAGGTTGCATACGAAGGATTGACAGGGAAAGTGTAAACTTTCAGGACATGATAGACACTCTCCATCTAATTGATGTTGAGACACGAAACAATACCTTCACCTAGACAGACAAACGATCTGGAGTGCACCAGGTAGCTTGCCACCTAGATCAATTCCTCATCTCGGAGTCCCTAATGTTGGGCGGACCCCTCATTGAGGCCAACATTCTTCCAAAATTTGGATCAGATCACTAGCCTGTCCAACTATGGATTGACACTGTCAGTACACCAAAATTCAAACCTTCCAGGTTTGAAAAGTTTTTGGTCTCCTTTCCTAAATTTCAGGAGCTCGCCAACACATGGTGGGAAAAGGTAGAAGTTTCACATGACTCGATGTATAAATTCCAACAAAGGCTCAAGAATTTCAAGAAGCAACTACAAGACTGGACAAATTCTATTTTTGGAAATATCTTCCAAGCTCAACAAGTCATTGATCAACACATTGAGGAAATCCATCAGGAAGTTATCTCCCACGATTACTCACATTCCTTGGAGGAAGAAGAAAACCTGAAGCTCCAACTAGAAGAAAGGCATAAACATGAGGAAATCCTTTGGTGCCAGAAATCCAGAGTTCAATAGCTCAAGGAGGGAGAAAAGAACACTAAGTTATTTCATTGATACATGATCCATAAAAGGCATGTAAATAAAATCACCTAATTCCAAAACAACCAGGGTCAAGTAATAATGGATCATGAGGGGATGGAATCTGAGCTCGTCAACTACTATAAAGACTTGCTCATGGAACCAGTACAAGATAGATCTGAAGCCATAACAACCATAACTCAACAAATTCCCAATCTCATCTAAAGAGAACAAAATGAGGCACCAATGGTGCCCATTTCGATTAAGGAGGTGGATCAAGAAATGGAGGAGACGCTAATAGGGAAAGCCCCAAGACCAGACGAATTTACATTAGACTTCTTTCATTATTTCTTGCCAATGGTTTGAGAGGAGGTATGGCAGCTGGTGGAAGAATCCCGCATCTCTGGGAAAGTCTTGCCATCATTTAATGTTACCTTCCTTACTCTAATCCCCAAGGAGGAAAGCGTCTCGTGATGGAATATCCAACAATATAAGGAGGGGGGGGGTGAATCAGTATTACCTACTTTTTGCTTATTATTTCCATCAATATTAAGCACACACATTAATTATTCAATTAAGAAATATATGATGAACAGCAAACCCTTATGAACACAAGATGTTATCGTGGAACCCCACAGGGAAAACCACCAACTCTTTTCTCGTTAATAAATTGTTCTTTTACAAAACTGTTTTCAAGCTACAATCTGATGGAGAGACTGTCCCCAAGTTTCTTCAACTACGACTGAAGGGATGCTTCCACACCCCATTTACCAGCTACAACTGGAAGGAGGCTACGACCCCCTATTTTATCAGCTACCACTGAAAGGATGCTTCGACACCCTATTTAAATTTATTGTCGATATGTGAATTTGTTGCTAACATCCAATTGATTTCACAATGCAATTCAATCTCTGTTGCTCTTCATATTTGATTTGATTCATGCAACCATTAACACAAGTCTTATCAGATTTGAATTTTTGACTTTGACTTGTTTTCCCTTGCTCCCTTTATGTAGGTTATAACACTTATAACTCTCTTGTTGTACTATGTTCAAGGTGTTCATAAACACACAGAGATACTATCAATTCTTCAAGTCTTCTTAGAATCATTAACTGTTGCACTTTCTACTTGTCTGCTACAACCTCTGCTTGTATGGTTTTCTAGTTATCTGCAGTCAAACTTCATCTCTTGCTCTCCGGCTTCTGTCATTTAATCTTCAATGTATCTGCTGTAGTGCAATAAAGGTCTTATATGTCACACACTGGATTGCATAACTGTTGCTCTGTCAACTTCTGTTCTTGATCTTCAATAAGACATTGACAGACGCCCTAGAACCAAGAATTCTTCTTCTTGGACTCTGTTTCTATTTTGATCTTCTTCTCTAGACTACAAAGACACATTCTTCTCACCACTCTTTCTCGTTTATATATTCTTCCAACTAGTGTGAGCTATTAAAAATTGTGTCCCTTTGTTTGGATCATCGCACCCCTTCATTTAACAATAATCTCATTTGTTTATCTTTATCCAAATATTATCAAGAAGCCATTTCAATTTAATGAAAATGCTTTTCATTAATCGATCACATGTATGGATTGATTTCATTTAACTTAATTCCAAATATCTGCAAATATTGCAGAAATTGAGTTCTACTGAGGCGCTTCCTTCAAACCATTTACATATGACCATACGCGCAAAACAATGGGCTTATTGTCTATGCGATGTTCCCAACGCCTTATGGCTTATGTGTTCATAACCCATGACGAGGGGCTAGAACCTAGTTCTTCGGATTTCGACGTTCGATGATTTTTCTTTGAAAAACATCTAATCTTCCGGAGTTTTCAATTTTCCAAAATGGTTACCTCTGACACGGGTTGATCTGATGGATAGCATGATTCCCATAACCAAATCAACGGTCTGGATCCAATCCTTACTCATTCTTTTACTACTTAATCCAGCAATTATGACTTAATCAACGGGTGAGTGAACGGTTCTCGTTCATTTCAGAACTTCGAGACTCTGGGCATTTGTTGGTGGTGAAAACTCCTGAAGTACATACTCCCAGAGTGACGTAGCTGCGGATGTCACTTGTGACTTGGCACTGGTCAAGTGGCTGCCATGTGTTACTTAGATTCGTGATTTAAATGTACCTTAAATGTTGATTTCATCTTGACACTTGTCATTATCTGACTGTGCCACGTGACTTTGCTGACGTGGTCTATTGACATTGATCTCCTCATGTGGCACATGTTCTTCTCTTGGATCTAACGACTATCCTAACTCCTGAAATGTATCTCTGATAGACGACTGAGAGTGACTTCAGAACTTCGGCCTTTGGGTGAACTCATATGTTCTAAATCCTTTTTCTCCTAAGTGGTCAACGCCGAAGTTGACCACTATTATGATCCAACGACCATCATGTATTGTCCAGATCCGATGGTCCTCATTTACTTTCGGGACTTTGGGGCTACGACCTTCGTCTTTGCTTATCCTATCCTTCCACTTTATAGATCGGACAGTCAATATGACTGCCAAAATATTTCTCAGATCGGACGACTCATGTCCACTTCAGGACTTCAACCTTCGGGTAATCTTACTTATTCTCAACCCTTTTCTGCCGAAGTGGTCAACACCAAAGTTAACCACTCTTGATCTAACGGTTCCCCTTTTCTTATTCCAGATCAATGACTAATACTTAAATCTAGATCAAATATTGATCTAATGGCTGAGAAACATTCTGAAGCTCCTGCTTTAGATCTGATGGTCCTTCTTTAACCCGAAAAAGATTAACTCAATCCAATGACTATTGAGAATTTGGGTATTCGATATCTTAGCCCTTTTTCCTTTCTTTTCTGGCGGTCACAACTTGATCTGATCGTTTACCAATCCTCCAATGGTTTTTAAGCCCACGGTGACCCATATGACCGACGTGCAATGTATATTTAAAAAATATGTTCCCAATGAACGACCGAGATCCTTCGTCATCGGATCGACAATTATTGTTGCTTTGGCCAAAAGGTAGGGGGCCTGACAGGTCATCTCGGGCTCCAGGATAGTGATCTTCTAGTGAAGTCCAAGCACTTAGAGCCCTCGCCATACCTTTGCACTATGCGTCGAATAAATATAGTGAGGGCTGTCTATATAAACCTACATAAGCTTTTTCACACTTCTAATGTGGGCTAAATCCCGTTTCATGAGATGATCAACACCATCAATTTCTTGATCGGATGGTTGTTGAGGCTTATCACCCTTTCCTCTGCATTGATCGACTGCTCAGTCTTTCCATTGATCCTGTTTACCATCACAGTCCAATTCAAAGGCCTTTACTTCCTCATCAGGTGCTATCATGTGATCTACCTTATATTTTTATAAGAATACACCGTAGCACATCGTCTAAGTCATTCTCTATTTTTGAATTCCATGAAAACACTATATTCTTATAACCTGCTATTTCAAAGCACATTCCATGTTTTTGCACTGTGCTTTCCCTTCTGGGCTTCATGTGCATCATCTCTTTTGAGCTTTTGATCTTCATTCACTAACCCTCCTGAGCTTTAATCTATGCATAGTGTCATACCGTTTGACATCAATGACAACACATCAATGATACATGCATATATTTATTTGACATGAACTCCACATACTGTTATACTGTTTGAAATCAATGACAACAATTTAATGACACTATGTCCAAAAATTCCCCCCTTTGTCATTGATGGAAACACACCAACTTTATACACAATCTCCCCCTGTGATGATGTTTCTCTCCTCTGAAGTTACTCTTCCCCTTTGACATCAATGAAAAAGAGTTTCTGCCCCTATGGTAATACTTTGTCTGTCTGAATGGTGCTGATTAGAATCTGAGCTTGGGTAACTCCTCCCGCAATCATACTTTTCCTGTCATAACTGAATGAATCCTCCTGAATTTGATCGTTGTCTCCCCCTGAACTGATGCCAATTGATGCATTATTTTCTTGAGAAATTATATTGGAAGAGGGACTACTCCCAATATTTGCCTGAGATATTCAAATACATCTCTACTTAAGGGTTTAGTGAAAATATCTGCAACTTGTTGTTGTGTTGGGACATATTCCAATTTAATGTTCTTATTTTCAACCTGATCTCTTAGATAGTGGTATTTTATTGGAATTCGTTTTGATTTGGAGTGCCGGACAAGGTTCTTGGAGAGACTTATAACACTTGTATTATCACAGTAGATAGTAGTGGGTTCTTCAAACACTATTTTGATGTCTTGTAAGGTTTGTTTCATCCATTCTACTTCTGTGCAACATTCTGCTGTTGCGATATACTCAAATTCAGTGGTAGTAAGAGAAATTGAGGATTGTTTCTTGCTTATCCAAGCTACCAATGATTCTCCCAAGAAGAATTCTCCTCCACTTGTACTTTTTCTGTCATCTACACAACCTGTCCAATTTGCATCTGAATAGACCTTTAAAGTGAATGAATCCTTGCTAGGGCACCATAAACCAAGATCTATGGTTCCTTTCAAATACCTAAAGATTCTTTTCACAGCTTGAACATGGCTCTCTTTTGGTGCTGCTTTGAATCTAGCCACAATCCCAACAACTTGCTTGACATCAGGTCTGGAAGCTGTTACATAGAGTAAACTCCCAATCATTGATCTGTAGTGTTTTGGATCTACAACTTTGGACTCATCTTCCTTGCTTAGTTTGCATCCAACTGTCATAGKTGTACTAACAAGTTTGCAATCCTCTAACTGAAATTTCTTAAGCATATCTATAACATACTTGGACTGATGGATAAAAAATCCTCTTTTTGACTGTACTATTTGTAATCCTAGAAATAAATTTAGTTCACCAAGCAAGGATATTTCAAATTCTTGCTGCATCCTCCTAGCAAAGTCCTTACTCATTTTTTCATCATCACTTCCAAATATAATATCATCAACATATACTTCCACAATAATCATGTTATCACCAACAATTTTACAATAAAGATTACTGTCTATTGATCCTCTTTGAGGCCTTATACTTGTAAATAAGAATCTAGCCTTGCATACCATGCTCTGGGTGCTTGTTTTAGGCCATAGAATGCTTTCTTTTGAGTCATTCTTGAGGGTGTCTTTGTGTCTCTTCTTGGGGATTCTTCTCTTATCTCTTCTTCTCGAATATCTTCTGCTTGTGTACCAACTGACTCATCATCATGTTCGTCTTCATTGTCAAGTATAGTCTCTTGATGTTTGATCCTTATTGTTTTAAAATCATCCACCTTGACATCTGCACTCTCAACAATATTATGTAATCTAAGATTGTAGCATCTGTATGCTTTCTTGGTAGAATCATATCCAAGAAAGATACCTTCATCAGATCTAGTATCAAATTTTCTGAGATTCTCATCAAGCGTTTTGATGTAGCACTTATTTCCAAATACCTTGAAGTATTTTACCGAAGGAGCTCTTCCAAACCATAGTTCATAAGGAGTCGTATTACTATTAATCTTGAGCTGACCTCTGTTCAATATGTATACTGCGGTGCTTACAACTTCCTTCCAATATCCGTTAGATAATTTTTTTTCATTGAGCATAGTCATTGCAACCTCTTGGACTGTTCTATTCCTTCTCTCAACAATCCAATTTTGCTGAGGTGTTTTGGAAACAAATAATTTTTTTTTTTTATTCCATGAGTTTCATAGAAGAGGTTGAGTATTCTTTTGTTTCTTTAAGTTCAAGAACTTGTCCTTGTTTCCTGTCATATGTTTTGAGCACCCACTGTCAACATACCAGAGATCTTCTTTATCTTGGGCTTTCAAGGCAATACGACATTCCTCTTTTGATGTTTTTTTTTCTTTCCAAAGCTTCTTTTGCTCTCTAATGAACTTTGGTTTTCTGAGACTTCCATTAATCTGCAATTACTGGCTTTATGTCCATAACTATGACATATGAAGCATTCTAGGTTCCCTTCTTGTAGAGGTGTAAAGGAGTTATAATTTCTTCTTTTAACTTGATTTACTTTTTGGTTATCTTTAAGGTTATATTTCTTAACCCTCAAGTTTTTTCTTCCATATCCTCCACAATTCATAGATTTATGTCCATAGTTATTACATGAATAAAAATAACCCCTGAACATCTGTGAAAATCTTCTGAAAATGAATTTATTTGTCAACTCCTTTTTGTTAGTATTGAAAGTAGGGGGAATAATACTTTCTTTCTTCACATACCCAAGCCCAGTCATTTTGTTAGGATCTTTCATTTCACTTGAACTACATGTGTTTTCTTGTTTTTT